>JAKSZP010000134.1:0-180587 GCA_022478985.1 Massospora cicadina
GACCCTGCTCACCCAGATCTCTGAGCTAAGGCTTTTCCTTGGATGAGAGATGGGTGGCTTATGCTCCCCCCTACCTGACACAATCCTTTCCTCCATCTACCCTCATTCCAAACCCATCCAAGTTTCAAAATATGCAAATTATTTAAAGAAAATCAAGAAACTTATTTAAATTAAATTTGACAAAGGTAAGAAACTCTTCATCATGGTTCTTATTCCTTGTCCTCAACAGAGGGATTAACTAGAAGTCAATCTGAGAGGGAAAACTTGCCTAAGAAAACCAAATTCAAGCAAAAAGTTAAAAAAATAAAAGGTCAAAAATGGGGGTCAAAACTACCTCTCCATTCCTAAATCTCAAAAGAAAATTTAAACATTCATAAATAGGGAAAACGTCCTGAGAATAGATTGGAAGCATTGGACAATACTATCTAGGGAAAATTGTGGATTAAAACCATTAGTTAATAAAATTTGAGATCAGAAATTGTTCCCCACTGCCGTAGTACAACTTAGCAGATCTCCCCCAACCCACCATAAGACCAGCACCTTGCTAATGCTAAGGTGTTGGTTTTTCCTTATCCTTTATTTACTATCAAGTTTAAATAAAATATTTCTCAAAAAGCATTTTTTTAATTTATCTTTATTAGGTAAAACAGCAAATGGCAACAAGTCCCTGGGTTAAAGCCTTTCCAACACCCCCTATATGCGCTCACTCAGAGCTCCTTAAAACTAGAGTATGCTTTGGGTACTGTGGCTGCCCTTGTGGGTCTTGGCTTACCCACAAAGGTGGCAGGTTTTTCCTTAGCACTCTGGATTTCTAACACAGCTTCTTTCCCCACAACATTTTTTGGTATGGTACAAACCTAACCCCATCTACATTAAAATCTGTTGCTGCAGAAGTTCCATAAGAAGCCAATCATGCCCATCCTCAACTCAGACTGACAACTACACTAACCAATTAGGAAGTAGATTGTACTTCAATTTTGTTTAGCTTCCTCCCATTTGGCAGCTAAAACCCAATACTACGACAATGTCCTAATTCAGCTTTACCAGAATCCCTAGGCCTTATTGCCCAAGGTTTCTAAATTGTAGGATCTATTTGAGACATCCACATTTACCCTTAAATGTTTTTTTGCAAAAAAATATGGCGACCAATTTTCACTTCAATTTTTTAACAACAAGTAACGATGCACCATTCCATTATGATCAACAGTTTGCTGTTGAAGAAGCTTCTTTGTGGTGGGCTAATTAGGGTAAGCTGGGGCCTCCGCATGGCACAAATGGGGAAATTCTGTGGAAACATGAGTGAGTAGCTAACACCAGAACCCATAGAGGCACATTGGTTGGGTCCTGTAGTGGCATGAAAGAAGTGCGGGATGGTAGTGATGACTGTGCCAACCTGTTCTTGTGGGTGTCTACCACTCCATGAGAGGAGAATATGGGCAGGAAGGGGGGGGTACAAGTTGGGCAGGGCGCCTGTCAAAAAGTCTCCCCATGAGCTGGGGTTGCGTGGGTGTGGACCCCAGGACAAGGGAGGGGCAATTTTGGTTGGCTACACTTTGGTGCACCTACCTACAATAAATGCCACAGTTTTCTGAGTTTGCCTGAAGCTTGGCTAGCTGCCAGTTTGGTCAGCATGAGCCAGGTGGTAGCGAAATGGATCATGCAAGAAAATTAAGGCTGATCCAAAAGGAATCCAAGGCTTCCTGGACAAAAAGGGGCCGGAGAGCATCATCTCCAATAAAAAAGCAGGTGACAAAGGGGAGAGCTTCAGTTCTCCCCCCTCAGGGGCCTTAAACCTGGGGGTCATCAGGTCTTGTCTTCCATAAGGGGATGAGAGGCATATAGCCTGTCCTGGCTGGTGCAGACGAGCTTCAGTACTTAAACAGGGCGGGCATTTGTCAGTTTAGGGGGTAGAGTGAGCTACTCCCAATTGCGGTCAGGCCACATTTTAAGTGGTGCTTAGATTTGCACAGCCCTAGTGTGGTGGGGGGCAGTACCCCAGGCCTTCATCCCACAATAGTTGGCAACACTAGGATCCCCTTGGGGCTTTTAAAACCCAAAGAAGCTTCTTTGCCCAACCGTCATCATCTCTGCAAAGCTGTAGCTAAGTCTATGTCAATGATGTCTGAGGGCTTTCACTAACTGTCCTAGATACTTTACCACTGCAGATAAGTGGGACCTAATCAAATTTTATAAAAATTACCATTCTTCATTCTTGAATGTCATGGCAGTGGTGAAGAAACCTAAAGCCAAAATCAACCACACTAACATTGTCACTTTCATTAAGCTCCCCAAAGTACATCTACAGATGTAGCAAGGCTTGCAAGCTACTTTGGGCCTTTGTTGCAGCACACAGTGTTTTCTCTGGCCCTCTCTTGAGGAAATTAAACCCCCCACTGCTGATGCCCCCAGCCCCCTTGCATTCTGCCTTGCCCCATACCTTACTTCATGACAATGAAGCTAAAAAGCACCTTTGATCCCCCTCTTCCTCCTCCTTGGTTGGATAGTGGTCCACCGCTACCAGCCTGTTTGGTTTTGTTTCATTAGGTATTAGTGCTGTTTTTCTTGTTTGAGCATTTTGACCCATTTTTTATTTTTTATATTTTTTTTGTTAATGGGTATCCCCTGGTCAGCTTACATCAAAATAAAAGGATTATCTTTCCTAAGCCATTGTAATTTAGTTATATGTAAGCAATTAAATGGTAAGTTTTTTCACTGATTGCTTTACTGATAACAATACATTGCATAATAAAGATGAGGAGTGAAACATTTAAGATTTCATATTGTAAGATTGTATTAAAACCATTAAAGGATTTATGTAAAAATTTTAAAGTCTCATTTAAAGTTATAAAATTACAATTAAATCTAATGGGTAGTCTTTTAAAATACTTCCAGTGCTACAATAATTTTACCATGCATCAATATTATCTGTCAGAAAAAAATCAGAATGTATGGTAAAGTCTGATGGAAATCACTTGCAAATAGTTGTGATGCACAGCCCATTTGTTAAGTACTATCATGTATAGCTTTAAGATCTGTTGTGAACTTCATTTTTTATGTGTTCTACTATGCATTCATCCTAAATTATGTCATAGTTTTACATATAGTACTTCTACTTTCCTGAATTGCAATAGTATCAGTTATTTGCCATTCTGATGAAGCAAATTCTAAAATTAGTAATATATGAACATGTTTTACTCCCAATTGCTAGCTAAGTAGCTGTATTATAAGAAGCTATAGCTGGTGTAATGTTAATTTTCAAGTCATAAATTAATATCAATAAACTCGTCTTCCTAAAGTAATATGTAGTATTAAGAAATGATTCAACAAATTGGTTACTTGTGACACATAGCATTATGGGTAATGTTATGAAAATTGTTAAAATAAATTTAACTATTTTTCTCCCACCTCCTCTTGCTTTGATGAACTATTATGAATTAAGTAATCACATGCCATAGTTGCAAACGTGTAAAAAGATTGATCCTCTATCCAAATACAATACTTTTTCACAAAATAGTCACATAATGTCCATCATATATTATAAGTTACTTCCCAAAAATGGGTCCCATTACACACTATTAGCATTATACCTATTGTAACAATTGCGTTCACTGTCAACTGTACAAAAAATATTAGCACATCACTGTTTTGAAGATTGAGTGATCAATTATATATACTTAATATTATCTCAATGTGAAACCAATGTTTAACAAAATATATGATATTTGTCATTCAAAATTAATCTCTGGTATAGAGATACCTCACCAGAACTTAGAGAAAAAAAAGTCAAGGTAGCCAATGTCAGATATGAGGGAAGGTGGATAAATCATCAAGCATTGAGAGCGTTAGAGCAAGTTTTATTGACATTTGTGGACCATTATCAACTAGTGATAGGAGATGTAGGAAATATATACTGATTATCATGGACAGCTATTTTATAAATTTATATAATAAGTCCAGGATCTTTTCTATGATGTATAGGCTCAGCCAGTTAAAGAGAGATTGAGAGTTTCAGCAAAGAACTTGTACTGTGCATTAGTGAGTGCCATGCACTATATTGTTGTTCTCACTACGGGTCATCTAATACTTATAATTACTGTATATTATTTATAGCAACATAATTTTAATCCAAGAGAAAAGAGCGATGAGAGTAGCCACTTTATTGTGTTATATATAAAATCTCATTATTTTTCAGGTAGCCCAAGCTAGAATTGGATAATCTATACTTCTTATTCAAAGAATTTGACTCTTACGCTTTCATTACTGAGAAAATCTGACAGATTGGACAAATGGTATTGCCAGGTAACAACTTTTTGTCATGTAAAAGTCAACCTTAATACTGACCTATTTTGTTAGCAACATAAGCAAGAGTAATTTACATAAGTATGAATGATACTTCACTATAATTTCACTCAGAGATTGTTTTTCATCAATAGCATTAGTAGCCTAGGCCAGTATAATCCCAAGCTACTTCAATCTTCTGTATGAAATTCCCAGATGACTAAGATACATAATCATGCATTAACAAAAGAAGGATTAAACTGAAATCAACAAAAATAGATCCTATGTGGTCTCTGCACAACTAACTGGAAATAAATTCTAAAGCATATGACAATCATTAGATTTTTCACAAAATCAATCATCAAATCTCATAAAAACTAGATGAACTGTTTTAAAGTTGAATTTAAACGTGATAAAAATTAGTCGCTAGGTGTTAAATAAAAGAGGATCACACCTGAATAAGTATAAGAGGCAAATTATTTAAAAAAAAAGCCAGAAAAGCTATTGAAGCCGCACATGAAGTTAAACAGGCTGAGTCCATGGAGGATCTCAGCCTATACACCCAGCAAGAAATGAAAGTAGCCTCTCAACATAAAGAAGCACTGCTGAGCTTACCTTTACCATACAGGAGAGATTTAGAGTTATGTAACGTCAATAAGAATATTATCAAGACCTTGAGACAACAAAGGACTGCTACATCTCCACCCAACAATATAAGGGAAGTATATTAAGCAAACAACAATTTTCACAAAATTACTTAAGCATTAAATGTTTTTAAAAAGGAGCAAAAGATCAAGATTAAATGACTGAGGTCTTCAATATGTGAACTAAAAGTTAAAGTAGCAGAGTTAAAGCTATTTAGACATATATTGAGACAAAAAGATTATTTTTGAGTAGCATAATAGCGGCACATAAAAGCAGACTTTAATGATGGTTATTGTCCATGTGACCAAAGAGCCTCATACAGAGGAGAAAAAGAGTTATTTAAGATGAGCGGGTATGAAGAATCAATTTACATAAGCGCCCAGCGGATCTTAACAATCCATACTGTAACGTTGTTAGCTTTACCTCAATCCACTGCAATTCTTCCCAAGAATGAGGTCTCTCTAGTAGAGCCAGAAGTACTGGATCTTGAGTTGGATCAACGCAGGCTGCTTTTGGAACCGCTGCTCCTGATACAACGTTTTAAATCTTCCAGAAAATCAATCCAATTAATCTTCCTAATTTTGACTGACACAGTTTTTACAATAATATCTGAAATTGTTTAAAATGGCTGTGTATGAAACAAACAATTACTTTAAGGATCAGCATTAATAAACTTCTAGGATGAACAAATCTATGATTTGATCATGCCTAACTTACTAGAAGATGATTAGAATTTTGTGAAATCAAGAGAGTTGTGCTGTGAAAAGTCCTAAATCCCAAGAAAATGGCCACTCAAAAGGCTAAATTCATAACTATACTCCACTCAAGAATGAAATCAGTATTGAGTTTTCCAACCTATTTTACATAAAGCTCAGGTGATGTTGGTGGTAAAAGCAATGTCAGACATTAACGTTAAATTTGAGCTCCAGAGTTGTAAGTCCTGAGGCTCAGCCTCACCACATGGACTTCAAACTTTAGCCTTCAAGCGTAAGAAAATATTAGGCCCCTTATAGCTCCTCATGTCTCAGATCAGTGGCCTTGCTCATGTGGTAGGTGAGAGATAGGTTACTACCCCAACCCCTAAGGAGTCTCTCCCCCTGCCCCCCTTTCCTCTTCTAGCCTATTTAAAATGATAGAAGGGGTTTACAGGGAGTTGTCTAGTCTAGGTCCTCTGGCAGTCTCCTAGGGCCATCAAAATCATAATCTGGTCGTTACCAATATTAAAAAAGTCCCTGAACCCACTTTTAATACTATATGAGCCCCAAAGAGTCTAATAAAGTTTATTTGTCATATTTAATGGAAGGATCACATATTGAACCCTCAGAACATTCAATTCACTCCCAATGAGATTAAAATTGCTCTCTCATTTAGATAAGGTTTACATAAGTTGGCTGCAATGTCTTAAAAGTCCAAAAATCCATGTAAGATTAGTACTTTTGATTTGGATTATCTGATAAATACCACAAGATATCAAATATGGATGGTATAAATCAAACTCGTAAAAAATTCTGCCTCAACCTATTACACTCTTCTTGACCTAACTAACCAAGATATGTGCAGGTGCACATGCATATGACTGTGATTTGAGCTCCCTCTGATCCATCATCTCCCCCACATATAAAGCCAAAATCACTCCTTATAGTAATTGCCGTTTTATTTTCTTTCTTATGTTCCATTTGAATTCAAAATATCTTTACTTAGTTTATGTTATTAGAATACGCCCTCCTCACTATATCATCAGACTTTTAAGTTAATCCATAACTAACACTATCATCTGCAAAATGTTATCACGAACTGTAAAGCGGATGTTTTGATCCATTGAACCAGCAACTTACCATGCTGTGATCATACTTGTAAAAGCGTATGTCCTGATCAAAATTTCCAATCCATCACACAACAAACATGCCTGCAATTATGATTTTCCCTGCTAATCCATCACCAATTTTAGCAGCCTGTCCATGGAGTTTTCCCCTCTCGTTTTAATCTAATCCAATAAGATATCAACAACGGCAGAACTTGGAGGTGCCATTGCACTCCTTACCTCTTTTACTATAGGGTTGCCCCAGTAAGATTCACGGTTTCCCCATTACATCCTTCTGGCTTGTTATGGGGTCTTGTTATTTAATTAAAAGTTCTTCACCTCAAGTTACCCCTAGAAGGTCCCATCTCAGAGTCAATAGGGCGGGTAAGTCTCTATCATTATGGTTACTCCACTCGTAATTAGCACACCCTGTTTAGATATCAAGTCTTCTTTCAGACAGACTATAATACAATAAGCTTGCCAAAAAGCTTTGGCATTTTTCCGCCCTACTCTATGGAATGGGGGAGGTGTACTCCTTCTTGTTCTATAGTATTTATTCATTTTTAAAATCCTATTTTCTTCTTCCATTATGAAAAAAGTTAATCTTGGTTAGAACAATGCTTTGATGTTTAATCAGGAGATTTAGCAGAATTTCAACATGAAGACAAGTTGTATAACCAGCTGGCTACAAGAAGCCACTTCTTATTATTGCCTTTAATACCACTCTCGCTGCTCTCTCACTATCAGCTTCCACCAATGAAGATCAGGTATAATTTCCGTTTTCCATTACTATCTGCACTGAGTTACAAGTGGTCACCATGGGGGCTCTCCTGGACACTGGGGCAGCTGAAAAAATTCATAAAATTGAAGTTGCACAATCCTTGAAACTGGACACTGACAAAGACTCATCAATGCTAGGCGCATCCTCTGCTCCCATAAAATTTAAAACCGTATGGTATCCAGTGAAGCACTTATTCATGATTATTGCTTTTACGACCATGTCTCTGCAATGAAGGGCCTACTATGCTATGTGATAAATATGTGAGCTATTGGCGTCACCAGCGGGTGGACATTAAGTTTTAGTATCCTCTCTCTTATTTGATAATGGTGGGCTCAGTGGAGAGTTTCCCTTGATTAACACCCTACCACCTGAGGCCTCATAAGTTCAACCTTACCTTTCGCTCCTCACTTTAAGGACCTTCCACTGGACTTCCTATTTTCATCACATGTACATAGATGATTTGAAATGAGCTTGGCTAACAGGATCCCGACCACTCAGAGTATGGACTAGCGTAGAAAATGATGGTGCACCTTATTAAGATAAACTCCAACTTCTATGTGTGCATAGAAGTTGAGGAAAATGGCTTGAAGATATGGCTGGATGGTATGTTGTAAATGGGTAGACCATCAAAAAGTTTTTTACCCTTACCTTTCATGTTTTTAAAAAAGGTGGATGGATCTCTGCGACCTTACATTGACTTTGAGCACCCGAGAAACATCACAATCCAGAACCCTACCCCTGCCTCTGGAACAGTCCATTGATAAAACAATTGCAATACTTTTTTTGTTCTCCAAAATTGAACTGGTTAATGCTTTACCAAGTAAGGGAAATTAATGGAAGGAGTTGCCCATAGCCATCCATACCAAGCAAAGAATTTTACATTTCAGGGTGGTGCCCTTTGGGTTAAAACAGCCCGGTGACCTTTCAGCATCTTATTGATGATGTTCTAAGGCGACCTTTGGTTCTCATGCGCCGTTTCCTACATTAATGACATTCTGATACATTGACCAACCCACACAGGAGCAACACATGACTGATTTGAAGGCCACTAAGGCTGCCCTCCACAGAAATAGTCTCTTTTTGTACCCCTATAAATGAAACTTTTTTGTTATTAATGACCTTCTAGGGAACTGAGTTTTTACAAATGGCTATGAGGTTCCCCATGTAAGTTAAAGCTATCTAGTCCTGCCAAACCCCAACTACCAAAAAACAAATTCAAAGCTTCCTTGGTATAATGATCTTCCTCATGAAGTTCTCCTCACCCTTACTCAACTTGAGGCACCCTTCTATTCCCTGACTGGAAATAATACAGTTTCTATGTGGACAAGAAAATGTCAACATTCGATTGACTCCATTATGGAGGTCTTCCTTACCGCTCAAGTCCTTAGGCATGCAGACACTTCAAGATTTTCATTGTGGCTTGTGTAGCATCTTCTTGGTCATAGGTAAGTACTTCTTAAGAGCATGATGAGGTTGAACATCCAGTTGCTTACTTTTCTCAGATGTTCTTATTTACTGAGAAAGACTGGAGATCCTATGACAAGGAGTTGGTGGCTATATTATGGTTACTGACTTACTATCAATAAATGCTTCAGGGGGAACAGCATGAGCTTGTGGTATAGACCGACCATCAGTCTCTAATGTACTACTGAAAGCCTCAGAAGCTTTCCAGCTGCTAAGCCCACATCTATCACGACTTAGGAAACTTCAACTTTAAGTATGAGTTTGTCAAAGTGACCTTGAATGTTTTATCAGAAATACTAATCTAGAACCCTTCCATAAATCCCAACATAAATGACCTTCCATACTTAAAACTGTTGTTCACTCCTCGAAAATTCTGACTCTGAAACTATTTTGGTTTACTTTACCAGCCTGCCCCAAGAAGCGCACCTCCTTGACTAAGTCCTGTACTCCTAGCTATTCTCCCCAGAGGGGATTGAATTATAAGTGGATCCGGAGCACAAGTCCCAGAATAACACAAACCAAGCCCTTAAAGCATAGGGTAATCTTCTTCTGGGATAGAGTATGGGGACTTCCCACCCTCTATGACCAGATGATTTAAGAGAATCATGGTCCTCCATCAGTGGGTCACCCCAGGTATAATAAGTTTGGGGAATTGGTTAAGAGAACCTACAACTTGCCAGGATCCTCTAATGAGCTCCCTTGTGTATCTCCCATTGTGTAGTATGTGCACACTTGAAATATGACAGAAACTACGATAAAGATTTTCTTGAATCAATTTTAACAGGATTAAGAGCCCTGGGCCTTAGTGTCTGTTGAATTCATTTTGGAGCTTCCTACCTCCAAGGATTATGATGCAATCATGGTGGCTGTTAATTGCTTACCCAAGTTATCTCTCTATATCCCCTATAATACAACGATCACTTCAGAAGAAACTGCAGCTCTTTTTTGTTATACATGATTTCTCTATGTTTGTTCTCTTCAAGAAGATAGTAAGTGACTGTGGATTTAATTTACAGCCAAATTCTGAAGTGCTCTTATTGACCTTCTATGGATCAAACACTATCAGTCAAATGCTTAACACCCCCAAATGGATAGTGTAGCCAACAGGGTAAACTAAACCCTAGAGCCATATGTCTGTTGGTACTCCTCATCTAGTTATTACACTTGGGCATCAGAACTACCCTGGCGCAGTTTGCTTATAACAACGTTTCACATACCTCCATTGGTTTCTCCCCCTTTGAGGTCAACTTAGTATACAACACCTCATTCCAGATTAGTACCCACCTTACTTCCACAGTTCTTGCAGAAGAGGATTGCCAAAACACTTATGCTAAACCTATAACTTTTACAAGATCACCTGTCTAGAGCAGAGGAAGACCATAAGAAGTTCAAAAATTGAAAGACATCTAGGTCATGAATAAAGGAAGAGTAACTTGTCATGTTGGACACCTGTTAATTAAACATGAAAGTACCTTCTAGAAAGTTTTTGTGCAAATGCCCTGGCCCATATGAAGTGCGGAAAAAAATGGGAATTAGCGCATTTGGATCAAACTCCTCCCATTGGTAAAAATACAATGTATTTCATCCGTCCCAGTAATCTACATTCAAAGGCCCCATGCCTAAATTTCCAGAACCATTATGGTAGAAGATTCTTTGGAGGATGAATTAGAGGCGGTTCTGGCTTTATAGAAGACATGATGCTCCATCCAGTAACTAGTAAGACTGGAAAGGCTTCCTTACAATATAAACATCTGGATGAGCGCCAAGAAATGCATCAGCTGCAAGGAGCTTACTGAAGAGTTTCACCAATCCAATCCAGATGCATCCTATCTTTCAAAGAGTATAGTGGATATTATTGCAATCAAAGGTCCCAAAAACATAGAAACTACGCCTCAGTCCATGCCCCTGAAAGCAAAATATTTTCTGTTTTCAAAAAGGAAAGAGTGATTTAAGTCCTGATGTTCAGCCTCTCCTCTCCTAGATAGCAAATAATGTCCTTCTAGGCATATTAAGGATCCTAGGCCCTTGTAGCTCACCTGTCTCAGCTCAATGGCCTTACTCATGTGGTATATGAGCGATGTGTTACTGCTATGACCCCTAAAGAACCTCTCCACATGACCATTTACCTCTTTTAACTATTAGAAAAGATTGAAGTGGTTTTTATAGAGGTGGTCCAGTCTAGGGAGCCTCTGACAGTTCCCTATGGCTCATCCCAATCATAGCCTGATTACTGACATTAATCAAGAAATCGCCCAAATCCGCTTTTAACACCATATGATCCCCAATGAGGCTGATATGCTTGATTGGGTCATAAATAATCAATGAGATTATAGACTGAACCTTTAAATCATTCAATAAACTCCCACGAGAGATTCCAATTGTTTAATCATCCAGTAAAAGTTTATAAAAATTGGCTTCAATGACTTGCCAGTCTAAATAAATTTATTTAAGGTCATTAACTGTTGATTTGAATTATTCTCTGATCCATAAACACAAGCCATCAGATTTTGATGGCATGAACTAAACATGTCAAAGATTCTCCACCAGCCTATTAGCTTTCTTTTCAACCTAATAAAGCAAGGCATGCACAGCGGCACAGGTTTAGGACTGTGCTTTGAGCTCCCTTTAATCCTTCCTCCACCTACCTATAAAGGCAACATCACCCCTTAGTATGTTACCAATTGATTTACTTTCTTACATTTTATTTGAAGATCCTATCCTCCTTTAGTTTATGGCACCTGGAATCTGCCCTACAAACATATCGTCAGACTTTTAAATTAATCCAGTGACTCATGATGTCATCTGCAAAATGTTGTCAAGAACTATGGAGCGGGTGTTCCTGTCTACTGATCCATAAATTTCGTTCTGTGGTCAGACTTGTAAAAGCATATGTCCTATCATAATTCCAATTCATTGTGCACACCACCCATACCTGCAACCATGATTTTCCCTGCGAATCAGTCACCAATTTAGTAATCTGTCCAAGAGGTGCTCCTCTCTCATTATAATCCAATACAATCAAGATACCAACAACAGCAGAACTTGGAGGAGTCAATGACCTCCCTGCCACTCCCACTCATGGGGTTGACCTTGTACCACCTGCAGTTGCCCCCATTGCAGACCTCTGGTTTATTATGGGCCCTTAGTATTACATCTAAAAATTCTACCCCTCATATACCCCTAGAACATCCAATCTCAGAGTCATTTGGCGGCTGAACATCTAAAATTCTGGTTGCTCTATTTAGCATTATCATACCTTGTTTGGATGACAATTTTTTTCAATCTACCGCAACCATAACTCAAATGCTACCATGAGATATCCTAAATTAGACCGCGCTTTGATGAGCTCTTACATTATAGATTTAGACAATCTGGACATAATTAAGTACCTGAAGAAATATGAGATTACTTTTAATACACATGTTAAAATCTTAAAGATGTTATCTTTCAGTATTATAGCTGGCTTCAACTTCATAGATTTCTGCACAGGTTCTTAATATGCACAATATTTAGTTGTTGATAAAGATGATATGATACGTGGGTAATTGATACTAGTACAAAGACTAGTATCCTGCTATACTTTTCACAACCAAATATTTCTCCTGCTCAGGTTTCTCCTTGAACAGGTACAACATTCCTTCAACCCGCAGTTGAAGGTATTAATAAACTTTCTAGATAACAAGGTGTCGTGGATGAGCCCATTAGTGGTGCTTCCTATCAATCCTGGACCAGTGGAATTAGTAAAAACAATAACCCCCACACCTGTGGCGGTACTGATGACCAGGAAATCATGGATGGGGGGAAAGAGTCCCTTTTATAGGGTTGAACGAGCTAAATAATTATTCTCCAACAGTGACGTCAAGAAAAATAGTTTTTGCCCCACCAATTTGGAGGATTTACTTAATGAGGGATTTGACACTGCTCAAAATTCATATGAAATCCGACCCCGTTTTATACCTTCGGGTGGCCAGATAAATAGAATGTCAATAATTCCACAATGAGTGACTAAATTACAATAGCAAAAGCTTTAAAAGCTCAAATGCGCATATTACCAAACCAGGCAGACATCTAATTTTAAAAGCAACTTGAAGCCAAAATGTGAGGCACATCATAGGAGTGCCATCAAAATGAACCCAATGTCAAGGAACATGTTATCAGATTTGCTAATCAATTTATCTCAACAGAAGCGTCTATGGCCCAGAACACAGAAGCAGGACCTAGCACAAATCCCCTGAACATTCAGGTTAAGGGGTAACTTATGCAGAAAGGAGCTTATACATACATGAATTAACACAAATGAGTAAAGATGCTAATACAGCAGTCAGACGCCGTTTGATTAGGGGATTTTGAAAATCATCAATATCAAAACCTTAAATTTCCCTATATTTTACAATATCCCATTTATTTATATCTTATAATTTTCCTAAGTATTTAAGGGTATTACTTTTTATTCCAATTAAAAACCTTTTTACAGAATCTTGAGTTTATCCTTCTTGTTTTAACTTGTGTTGTATCAAGTTTTTAATTGCCAGCATCCAGTTTGGCATTGATTAATCTGAAGTAATATCCATTGTTAGACATTTGCCCTCTCAGCTGTAGAGGAAGCATGTCTTGGGTCAAAATCAGCCGAAATGGTGAAATGTCAGCCATTTACAAGTTTGCAATAAACCTAAAAGCGATTTAAATAATAATAATGATGTTAATGACCAAAAGGCCCTGGGCAATTTTGGTGGAACCCTGAAAATTGGGGTAACACAATTTCAAATAATACTCAGGCAACAACAAAAAATTGAGCAGTCAGATTACTCCAATCATTCAGCGGACCCTGGAGTTCCCAATGTAAGGTACACCCCCAGCCACAACCAGGTCCTTCCAAGCACCTATGCGGGGACCACCCCCTTTTTTAGGCTTGGAAGGGTCCACCAAGGTGCAACAAATTTCTTGAACAGGGATTTGCTGAAGTTTAATAAATCATCACCTTATTGGTACATTTTGGCCAATAACAATTCCTCTACCATCATTCAATCAGGATGAAGTGAGTATCTCAAGCTTTGATAGGCTGCTCCCATATTTCCTAATTCAGACTAGGCTAAACTATTCCAAACCTATCCTTGAATTAGCCTTGACCCTCAAAACAGTTTAAATACTGAATGGTCAGATGTTGAGGGGGGGTCGTTTATTTCCCTTTATTGTGCTCCTAATAAAGTTCTATATAAACCCAGTTTTATAAGAGCTTTATGTTTATTCTATTTACAAACTTTTGTTGAATCCAGCAGGCGTTAAGCACCAGTGAGCAAGAATCAGCTGGGTTCCTACAACCATTAACCAGTCTGGCACTGACCTGTTTTGAAGAAGGCACCTTGTCAAAGATACCATTGGTGCTGATAACGCCAAGTTAAAAGGGTGGAAAGGTTCCCATTAAGTCACGAAGGGCAACTTACATCAACAATATCAAGAAGTGTCAAGAAGTTTTCCAAGAGAGTAACAAGATAACTAAGCGGTTGACGCATTAAGGTTAGCATCTGAGGAGAGTTTGCTAGGAGAGAGAAATTATGGTGATAGCAAAGGTTGTCTGGTGCTTAGTCTTCGCGGAGTAGATCCCCTGAGCAGAGAAACAGCCTCTAAAGTTAAGCAAGCCAAGGTTGTCATGCTGTATTTAGGGAATTCCTAACCCTTCAACTTCTCCTCTAGATTTGGCAACTTTTGGATGGCAACAGAACATAACCTACTGAAAGTAGATTCAGCGGTTATTAAACAAACTTCTATCTTTGAGAATTAATTACTAATTTTGAATTAGAGTGTCTCTCTTTTGACTTATCCAGCAATGATAGTTCAGTGGCCTTCTTGGTTATACTTCTATCCCTTCCTTTCTTAATGCAGGAGCTGCGGAAAACTTTGATGGTAATATCTACCCAAAAGGATGTCTGACTTCGCAACTCTAACTTCAAGAGTAATAAAAAATCAACAAATGTATACTATAATAAATATTTGTGTACTAAGTGTCTGTTTTATTTTTTTAGTTAACAAAGATATATAGTGGATTTGGCGCCCAACTCTTCTATTGGCGCCTCAATTGGAAATGGCAGCCTTGACTGCTGAGTTAACCATTTATGAATTGATTTAACAATAAATGACGCTTCTTCTCATTCATCCACCTAGTCAATATCCACCGCTTACTAGATAACAATCTGTTATGGGTTGTATTTAAAGTATCATGTCCCAACGCCATCATCCTACCCAGCGGAGTAACCCCATTAAGCTAACAACCTGCTTAGGTAATGAAAACCTTTACTAATTATCATTAGGTCGCATTGTCTAAAAAAACTGCCGGTTTCTGACACCAAAAGCGTTGTCAACGTCCAGAAACAACTCAATATACCTTAGACGTTAGGTGACAAACCCCAAATGACTCCTATAAGTTAATTAAATTACAATACTAAAATTGACAACCTAATCACTTGTTATTGTCAGGGATCTCCCCAATAAAAAATTAGCAATCTAGTAGATCAAATCCTACGGATTATTTATGTTTGTTAAGTCTAATTTTACTGAACAAAGTTATATTTTATTTAGATTTAAATTCATTTGAGGTACACTGACCATGTGATGGACATTACCAAAACGAAAACTTAAAACTAATCAAACCAAACAACTTGAACAACAACCCAAAATGAGCAGTGAGACACACAAAATGAGAACACAAACAACCAGGCAGTACAGCGGCGAGCCGCTTATCCCACCATGGCGGAAGAGGAAGGGGTTCAGAGGGCTCATCCACGGGTTCCTCATCGTACAAAGCAGGCCAAGGCAGAGTGAAAGGGGTGAGGGGTTATCAGTGATATGCAGGGCGAGTTTGCAGAGGTTTTTTTCTTGTAGAAAAGTTCCATTTATTCAGGGAAGGTTGACCAGGGGACAAGCACTTCCAATATAGTGAGAAAACTAATGAAATTCGACAATTAAAGACACCCCAGAGGGTTCAAGGCCCCTCTTGTTGTCTCCAGGATCACCAAGATTAGGACGGTAGGGAAGGGGAGTTATTCTGGCTTATTCTTGGATGCAACATGTGTGAAGGAAAGGATCAACTTTTAGGAACCATATGGGGAACCATGTGTTGATTGTCCTTCTGTTATGGGGGTCATATGTCCAAACAGCCATGCTTGAAAATGTTCCAATGTATGGCTATGGAAGCGATGAATGGCTTCTTGGATTGTTGGCGCTGCTCCTGTGAACGATTCCAGTACCATTGTATGTATCGTGCATAGTGCTATTGCTACTATTAACGCCCTGAGAGATGGGTGGATAGGAGAGTCCATGTTTATAGAGAATATGTTCCTTGCTAGGCTGAATGGATGTCCACTTTCTTGGCGGAATAGACACATGGCCTCTTTCCATACAGCCACTGATGTTGGGCATTATTCTAAATGGTGGGCTAAGCTTCCATACTGACCACATATTGTACATGTGGAGTGAGTAACATTTTACCGTTCTGCTGTGCGGTATACTCTCCTCATGCATCTCCATACATGTGCTCTTATCCTGAGTTGGAGTAGAGGGTGATGTGTGTATCTCCATACTATTCTTTGAGTCTCCAGGTTGTAGGGTATGTCCATATGGTCCAAGTAATCTATCCTGGCTATGGTACTTGGGCTTTTGCTTATTATATTGTCTGTGACTATTTGGCCATTGATCTCCTGTCTGTGAGTTAGCCTGGGCGTCCTCAGTCACTGGTTTGGCCGTTTATGTGAATCTGCCATGTCACTCTTCTCATGGCTAGGAGTATTCATTTGAAATGTGCAGGAGTGCCGTGTGGTCCTGCAGCTGTGGTGCGGGATGCCAGATATTTGATTAATGTGTTTGGGTGATCTAGTTTTTGTAATTGGAGTGCACATGTGAAGTTGTATTTTGCTGTTCTGGCCCAGTGTGTATCTGGAAGATCTGGGCTAGTCACCTGAGCTAACCAGGATCCCAGTATTTGGGTCTCTTGTTCTACGTAATTAGTAAGCCCCATACCTCCATTCCTTCTAGAGCCAAATAGGGTTTAGAGGCATACAGGGGGGTTGTGGTTGGACCATAGCCATCCTTGTAATAGGGCTTGGATTGTGTTAAATAAAGATGGTAATAAAGCGATTGCATGGGCCGTGAACCATATGATTGATAGAATCATAGAGTTGGCTACCGTGACACTTCCTGTTAGACCTGTTTGGTGTCCATGTAAGGAGGCAATGTGTTTTGTTATTTTTGTCTAATAATTGATTTTCCATCATGGAGTTAGCGTAACCTCCTTCCTCCAACCATACTCCCAAGTGACGAACAGGGCCAGCTGTTGGCTTGGTGATGAATGGAAGTTTCAGTGAGGTTGTTGCTAATTTTCGCCTCCTATGTCTGGTCAGGAATCCTGATTTTGTATTAGCTTGTTGGCCCTGTGTAGATGGCGTCCACAGGGTCTGATATTTCCCCAGGAGTATAATTTCCGTTTTCTCAGTGTTAAGTGATGTGTTACTTATGGATGAATAGTCTTGTATTATCTTCTTAATTCTGCAAGCGTCCTGATTGTTGGATACGCCCACCACACAATCATCAGCAAAGGCCATCATTTTGACGGTGGTTGGCCCTTGACGTTGATTCCCTTGAGAAGTGTGTTTGTATTTCATATTAGGGGGTTTAAGATAAAGTTGTAGAGTAGAGGGCTTAAGGGGTCTTCTTGTTTTAGTCCTCTCTGTGGGATAACTGGGTTGGTTAAGAAGCCTGCTCCCCATACAGCCATGGTTGCAGACTCTGTAAACAGCATTACCCATTTTATAAATCTATTGAGAAGCTTAAATTTTTGAAGTCAGGCCCTGAGATAGGTCCAGTTCACCCTGTCATATGTCTTTTGTTGGTCTAAAAAGACAAGTGCTCCAGAGGTTTTGGACTGGAAGACATTTGCAACTGTGTGTATGTTATCCCATATGATTCTTGTTGGAACAAATCCATATTGTGATGGGGATATCGCATCAGTTGCAATTTTTTCCTAGTCGTTTGGCCATAATTTTTGTGAAAATTTTTGTATCTGTGTTGGTTAGGGAAATTGGGCGCCAGTTGGATAGGTCTAATCTGTCTCCTTTCTTGAATAAAGAGACCATGTAGGCTTCTTTGCCTCCAGGTAGGAGGCATGTTTCCATAATACACTTGTTCATTGAAGCTAGAAGAATGTTAGAGACGTTAATAAAATATCTTAAATAAAATTCATAGGGAATCCCATCAGGTCCAGGGCATTTCCCTCTTGGTGCACCGCGTACTACTTCCCATAATTCCTCACGTGATATTAGGTTATTAAATTGTTATTTTGGACCGCGATGTTTATATGTGTGCTTCTAAGGAATTTTTCAATTTTTTTGGTTCAACCAGCTCAGATTTATACAATTTCATATAAAACCTGTGCATTTTGGTCACGACTTCTTTGTGTGTTTCTGCTATGGATCTATCTGGTTGGCAGACCTGTGTACAATCTATCATATTTTTCTGGGCGTGGAATTGGCAGAAAAAGTAGTTTGAGCAAGTTTCTCTGTCTCTTATGTTTTTGCCTTTATATTGGACTCCAACTTGGTGTTGGTGTTCGCGGATCAGGGTGTTTAGCTGAGCAGAAACCTCCGCCCATTTGTGACCCCAAACATGGCTGTATCATGTTTTTGTTACGTTGTTTTCTTTAATTTTAATTTATTGTGGGAAGGCCAACCATGGGATGGACACTTCCAAATGTTGACCTGAAAGAAATGAAACTTAGTAACAGGGAAGGCACCCCAGAGAAGCGATGCTATCTCTTGTTGCCAGAGGGAATGCCACTTATGGGGAGGGGGAGGGAACGTGTGAAGGGGCCGTAGCCTCAATTGAACACGTGTGGAGGAAGGGGTCTGATTTGATGAACCAAACTGGGAACCAGGAGGAGACCAGCTGATGGCAATGCAGTGGGAGGTATCCAAACATCCAAGCTTGAAAATGGTCCAAATGAGACCGGAATCTGTGGACAGCTTCTGAGAGGGTGGGGGTGGAGCCTACGATGCCATCTAAGACAATCGTGTGGATGGTCCACATGGCGATTGCAACCACCAAAGCATGGAGGGAGGGTGGAAGAGAGGAGGCCATTGATAGAGCAAACATATCTCTTGACAGGCTGAAGGGATGCGTTTGATCCTGGCCCAACAGACGTTGAACTTCGCGCCATATCACTTTAGAGGTAGGGCATTTCTTCAGGCGGTGGAACAGAGTTCCATACTGGCCACACACGACACAGGATGAGTGTAAAGCGTTAGAGCGCTCAGCTGTATGATACACCCACCTCAGGCAGCGCCACACATGGGAACGGATTTGAGGCTGCAACAGAGGATGGTGTGCGTATTTCCAGATAGTTTTTGGGTCTCAATGGAGTATGAGATGTCCATCATGTCCAGGTAGTTCACCCTGGATAGGACATGGGGTCGTGTGGGGATCACGCCATCTTGGATGGGTAGCCCCTGTACCTCTTGTGTGAACTGAGGAGAGGGGCAGCCTCTTCAGGTTGTATGTCCGCTAATATGAATTTTCCACTCAGCACTCCGCACGGAGAGGAGTATTCGTTTGTAGTGGGTTTTGGTGCCGTGAGGGCCTGTGGCCGATGGGTGTGAAGCCAGGTATTTCATCAGGGAGTGGGGGTTCGATGGATTGTTGAGGCCCAAGGCGCGGGAGAAGTAGGAGTGGGCCGCGCGGGACCAGTGTTGGGAGGGGAGCATAGGGGCGGTGACAGCCGCTATCCAGGTATCCAAGATCTTGGCAGCATGGGCTCTGAAGTCGAGCAGACCCATGTCACCATGATGATAAGGGCCAAACATGACCTCTAGCTGTACTGGTGGAGGGCAGCATGACCAAAGCCATCCTTGCAGCAGGGCATACAAGGATTTGAAGAAGCTTGGGGAGAAGGGGATGGCGTGGGCTCCAAACCAGACTTTGGAGAGGATCATAGAGTTTTCTAAAATAACCCTGCCAGTAAGGGAAGTAGGGTGGGCTCTGAGGGAGGCGATGCGCTTCATCACGTTATCTAGAATATGACTCTCCATCACTGCTGATGCGTATCCGCCTGCCTCCACCCACACGTCCAGATGGTGGACCGGCCCTATGGTAGGGCGTGGCACGAAGGGGAGCACCAGTGGGGCGGTGTGGGTTGAGCTGGGAGGGCGAGGACGTGTGCGAGCAGATGGGCCAGGCTGGGAACTAGTTGCTGGGGCCCAGCAGTTCTGAGACTGACCAAGGAGGATGATTTCAGTTTTGGAAGCGTTCAGTGCCGCGTTACTTGCCTGGGAATACTCCTGGATGAGAGCTTCAAGTGCGCGTGCATCTTGATTATTAGACACCCTGACCACACAATCATCTTCAAACGCCATCATCTTGACTGGGGCTTGGCCTGGCACATGGACCCCAGTGAGTTGGGCATTCACATTTCGAAGTAGTGGGTCAAGGCTGAAGTTGTATAACAGTGGGCTAAAGGGGTCCCCTTGTCGCAAGCCCCTTTGAGGGCGGACTACTTCCGTTAGGAAGCCAGGGCCACATATTGCCATTGTTGCAGATTCCGTGAGCAGCATCACCCAATTGATGAAGCGGGGGGGTAGGCGGAATTGATGGAGGCAGGCCCTAAGGTATTCCCAGTTTACTCTATCATAGGTCTTCTGTTGGTCCAAGAGTACAAGTGCCCCAAAAGCTGTGGATTGACATACATTAGCCACAGAGTGCACGTTATCCCAAATCGACCTTCTGGGTATGAAGCCAAATTGTTCTGGGGAGATGGTGGCAGATGCTACAATCCTTGAAACGGTTAGCCATGATTTTTTTAAAATTTTAGTATCCATGTTAGTTAAAGAAATAGGGCGCCAGTTGGCTAAGTCTAGCTTATCCCCTTTCTTGAAGAGTGTGACGGTAAAGGCCTCATGTCCTCCTGGTAGGAGGCGCGTTTCCAACAGGCTCTGGTTAAGTGAGGCGAGCAGCAGTGGGGATACATACTTGAAGTACTTTTTGTAGAATTCATATGGAATGCCATCAGGGATGGGGCATTTCTGATTTGGTGCACCACAGACGGCGGACCAGAGTTTGTTCAGAGTAATCAAAATTCATTATTTCTGGGCATTAAGAAATGGTGCAGATGTGGGCTCAGTCGAGAAATTCCACCACTTCAGCTGGCTGAATTGAATCAGATTGGTATAACTTGGAGTAATACTTCTGTGTTTCAATTGCCACTTCAGCTGGCGTATCCGCGATGGAATCATCCAATCTTCACACCTGTGTGCAGGCCACGCTCTGGCGTGGTGCGAAATTTTTTTAAAAAAATATGTGGTGCACTTGTCACCCTTTGTGATGCGTTTGGCCCTGTATTGAACAAAAACCCAATGTTTGTGTTGCCTTTTGAGCACGTTGAGGTGGGCGGCTGCCTCCACCCACTTCCAGCCCCATGCAGGGCTGTATCCTGTAGCCGAGATGTTGGACTCCAGGTGCGCCAACTCTGACTGAGCGCGCGAAATGACAGCCGATGTGGCTCATGAGCGTCTGGAGGAGAGGTGGCAAGAGTGGCGGATGGTATTCTCTTTGAAGATTGCCCATGTGGAGATGGGGTCCGCGCAAAAGAGGTGCCACAAACTCTTTTGCCAAAGTTGCTGATTCTACCCAAGTGGAAAATCCTGAAGATGCAAGTTTGGGAAGGCGGAGTTTGCACCAACATGGGGCCTTAGCCACTGTGACAGGTAGGTGGTAGGTTATTGAGACCAGCTGGTGGTTGGAGAATTCAATTTTTGTTGTTTGGAAGTTGGAAATGTGAGGTTGGAATTTCGCCGGCATAAGGATAAGGTCAATGCGGGACATGGACCCTGATTGGCCATTGTGGACGTGGGGGCGCGTCATGTTTTTGAGAAGCAGGGCATGCTGCGGCAGCGCATCCATTAACTCAAGGGTGGCCTTTAGGATGCACAGTTCTACGTGACTCTGGGGCCGTGGGAGGAGGAAGGCCATTGGTCTGTTGGTGTGTTTAGCCAACAGTTCATGTCGCCAACTTCAAAAGGGTCTGGGGGTAGCGGGAGGGATTTGACTGATGAGAAAAATTCCTGACGCTCTCATGCACTGTTTGGGGCATAGATGTTGATGATAGCATGTACCACATTGGCCTACAAGAAAGTGACAATGAGGACTCAGCCATTGAGAAAGGTTTCTGACAATAAAAATTTGAAGAAGTTGTTTCTCTGAACTAGCACCCCACAGTGCTCTGACCAAAAGGATAGGGATGGGAGGAGCATGGTTTTCCAAGCCTCCTCGGAACCTCATGGACAGCGGGACTCCTGGATGGCCAGGATATCCATGGGTAAATTTTGTTGTAAAAAACTCAGCTTCCTACCCTGGGATGGCGAGGCTTTGAGTCTGGCGATATTCAAAATCCCTAAAGTGAAGGTTTCCCCCATCACACCTTAGGTGCGAGGGGGTGGGCACCTGGGCTCACTCACCTCCTCTAGATCCCTGTGGGCCTTCACGGCAGTGTGGGTGTTTGCAGCAATGCTATCGGTAGTTTTGTTGATTTTAGCAGAAATATTTGCGTTGGCTTTTGCCTTCACTTTTTGTTTCCCTTGACGTTGGACAATTTTTTTGCGGTGCAGATGAGTTTGGTACACCATCGAGCGGGGCAAAATTTTTTTTTCAGGTAGGTTGAAGGCCAAGTCATTTTTGACCAGAGCTTGGTTGCAAAGATTGGGAGAATTTGAGTCACCCATTGGATCCTCAGATCGGGTGGTCCAATCAGCTTGGGCATCCCAATCTGATTGGTTGAGGGATTCCCAAGTTGCTTCCACCATGAAGATTTCAATGTCCTCCTGGCATTGGGAGTGTGGGATAGTGGTGGTGGCTTTGGCCGCTTCCTTAGCCGCGGCCCTGTGGGCCTGCTTGGCCTTCTTCCGCTCATGTGGGGAGATAAGCTTTAACATTAGGTAGCAGCCTTGTGCTCCCCATGGTAAAGCCTCTTTGGTGCTTACAGTTGGCTCATAGTGCGCCTCTCCGCTGGCCATGGCCGCCGAGGGGTGCTCTTGGAATGTGACGCCCTCCTTGGTGGGGCATGCATGCACCTTATGGCTGAATGTGTCACAGTGGGTGCAGATGGGGGGCGCGCTGTCCACGGTCACCTGGAAAGGGTGGGTGGTATGCCCTTCAATATTAATAAAAGTGGAGTGCAGGATCTGGGTTAGGTCCTTCACAATCTCCTCAGTTAGGGTCAGAACTGCGATGGCTTTGCCAGTGCACAGATGTGGCATCAGCATAAAGAATTGCATTTCAAAAGATTGTATTTCACTGTAAACGGCAAGACCATCCTTCAGGTGTTGCTCTAAATGTCACGTTTTACCGTAGTAGGCAAAAAGTCAAACGTGAGGAAAATTTGATTGGGTTTCGTCCATCTGGTGCATTTGGTTTTGATGACCCATTGCCCTTAGGGGAGGTCAATCACTATGCACACCGCAGCAGCCTTGTCTGCTGCCTCTTTGTTTTTGAAACCTAGGTCCAGTCAACCACGTGACATGGAGTGAGGTGCAACGTACACCGTGGTCAGGAAAAAGGTGTGCACATCCCCACAAAATTTTTCCCATAAAGCCATTTGTTGGATGTCCAGAAACACGCGGACTCCATATTCCACCAATGAAAGTAGCTGGGAGTGTGGCGTGTTGATGTACTGGTTGCATTGTGCTTGCCATGTGAGGATTTCTGGGGAAATAGTGACTGCTGGTTTTTTGAAATTTTCTTCTATTCTGCCAGTTTCTCCGGGGCGTTTTCAAATGTTGGAGGCCGCGGGCCTTCCACCTGCTCCTCTTACCTTACTTGCCCAACTGCTCCCTGACATGGGCGCAGACTAATCTCCTCTGTGAGATTATCAAACTAGATTCAGACTTGAATTGAATAGGTTGCAAAAGTGATTACAATGAGAGAGAAAAGTTTTTGTTACGTTGTTTTCTAGATGGTCAATTTCAGCCAATGTGTGTTTGATAATGGCTGAAACTTCCCTGTGTCTTCTATATGATATATGTTTATTTTGTTGGGTTGTTGATTTTTAAAATTTTCCTAGGTGGTTAGTGGTTCCAAGAAAAAAGGTGTTTAAAAACCTGGGTTGAGGATATTTCCTTCATCCAGGATTGAAATTCCGAGTCAGCTAAACTTTCTGGGAGTATTCTGCACCATCTGGGTGCTTGGGTACTTGGTTCCACCAGTTTATAAGACACCAAAACAAGCCAATGGTCAGAGAATTCATTTTTTGCAGTTTTAAAGTTTTGACTTTAGTTACAGAAAATTATTGGTGCGAGTATTAGTCTATCCTCAACATAGAGACAAGTGTACCATTGTGTACATGTGGCAGTATCATGTTTTGTAGCAGGGATTGCCTTTTTAGCAGTGGATCATATAATCCCAGGGTGGCTTTAGTACTTAAAGTTCCACTTGCCCTTGTGGTATCTCCATTGTGTATGGCCATTGGTCCATCTCTGGGTTAATCCAGCAGTTCATGACTCCCATGATGAAAGTATTTGCTGGTAGATTTAGTTGTGTTAGGGCTGTGATAAATTCTCTTCAGTCATATGCACCATTTGGGGTGTACACACTGGCTATTGTGTGCACTTCAGTGTGTCATGAGAAGGTTACGGCAAGTATGTGGCCATCCAGGAACAAATTTTTATTAATAGATTTAAAGTTTTGGTTCACGCATACTATCACCCCACAGTGGAGTGACCAAAACAATATTGTTGGGAGGAGCATTTTTTCCCATGCCTCCTCCTCTCCCTGTGGACAGTGGGTTTCCTGCACTGCCAGGATATCCACAGGTGGATTTCGTAGGAGACTCAACTTCTTGGCCTGGGACGTTAAGGCCTTGAGTCCCACTATGTTCAGCGTCCCTATCTCTACTGAGACGCCCAATGCACCTCAGGAGCAGTTAGCAGGGCCCCCCGGCCCTACTCCCTCGCTCACATTGCTCTCCACTGCACCTCAGCTGCGGAGAGCATAACCATGAGTAGGAGTTGGGGTGTATTCTGCCCCTTTCATCGCCGCAGTTTTTGCTCCTCTCTTGGCTTTGCTCGGTTTCAATATGTTATTGTGGTGCACTTGTGGGTTTTTATTGGCCACA
Source organism: Massospora cicadina (assembly GCA_022478985.1). NCBI lineage: Eukaryota > Fungi > Entomophthoromycota > Entomophthoromycetes > Entomophthorales > Entomophthoraceae > Massospora > Massospora cicadina. The sequence continues at coordinate 25,111 of JAKSZP010000134.1, forward strand.
TTATTTTCTTGCACATTCCATTGTTGATTTCCCTTCCCAATTTGATTAAATTTCGCAATTTCTGGGGTGCACTGAACCCCATATTTGCTGCATTCATTTCTAAATCAGGTTCCGCCAAATTTGATCTGGTCAGATTGGGTGTATGGTTATCCGCGGGATCTTATTGGTTCATGGACTCAAATTCCTCCATGTCTTCCTGGATCTTCTCTGGCGATATAGTTGATTCCACCGAGGCCTTTGCCTTGGCCGCGGCCAGCTTGTGAACTTGTTTGGCCATTTTTTGTTCTTTCAGGAAAATTGGTTCAATTATTTTATATTGCCCCTATTCTCCCCAGTTGAAGGATTATGTAGTTTCCGTGATTTTGGTGTACTCTGAGTTGTCTTCGCCCATTTCCTCCTCACATAATTCCATTTCTCTCAGGCCTTCTATATGGGGCAAGTGTGATCTTGTGCCCAAAGGCCTGGCAGTGGTTGCATATGGGGGGCGCACTTTCCACTATTGCGCGGAACAGCTGGGATTTTTCCCATCAATGGTGAAGGATGAAATGTGGGGGATTTTTGTAATATCCTCTACTACATCTTGTTTCAGTGAAATAATTGCTATTGCCTTCCCTGTGCTAAGGGTCGGCATCAGCTGGAATCTTTACATTTTGAATTGTTCAATTTCTCCGTAGGCTTCCAAGCCTTCTTGGAGATGTCTTTTGACTACTGTGCGCGCCAGTGTGGTTGGAAGATAATCAAAAATTATGAAAATGTCTTTGGATTCAGTCCAATGGGTGCATTTGGTCAGGACCAATTGCTGTCCGTTGGGAAGGTTGAGTACCACTCTGACCTTTGCTGCTTTGTTTGCTTCTTCCGCAGTTTTGAACCCAAGATCTACCCAACCTCTGCGGATAGTATGGGTTGTTAAGTACACCACGTGCAGGAAAAATTTATGTTGGGCTTCACTGAACTTTACCCACATTGTCAGTGTTTCTACGCCCAGGAAAAACACATATCCCGTGTTCCACCAATGACAATGGTTGCAATTGGGATACTTCCAAATAGCTGCAATATTTTACCAAAAAATTAACAAAACCCGCAGGTGGCGCCACCTTGGGTTTTTTTATTTTTGCTGAGATTTTTGTTTGTACCTGTGCGCTTGGTACCTTTGGGTGGTGCAGGTCCAGGTCCGCTGCCCTTTACCGCGTCTAACCAGCTCTTTACTTTATTATTCATACTTATCTCACCTGGTGTTGATTATCATATTGTGCTGTTTGAATTGAATCATATTAATAAAAGTGATAATAATCAGAAAGAAAAGTCCTCTTGTAGAAAAGTTATCAGCATAAATTGCACCTAAGTAAGTGGATAAGCATCTTTCAACTTGAATGCAAATGGCAGGAAGTTGCAATATTAAAGCATTGCTAGCACGGGTAACCATTGGCCTGAGTTTTGAAGCAGAAATTACTTTCTGAATGGCACCCATAGCATATTTATGAAACTGGAGAATGGCTTGTTTGCTCTATGGGGTCAGGTTTTGGGCGAGAGTTGATGGGGCGAGACCTTTGGAAGCATTTCTGCTTTGTGGGCAATAGCATTGTGGAAGAAATGTGTGTCAGGTTGGGCAGCAGCTGCATCAGCAAAATGATGTTGGGTGAATTGCAAATCGTCATTCAGCCATGGGGCATAAAAGCGCCAAGGGATCTCAATAGAGGTATATAAAGGGATAAATTATTCCATGCGATTTTGGAGTCTTAGTCACATTACCCGCTTTACCAGTTTCATCCAATGAGGTCCATGGGTTCCTGTCATACAAGTCCATGTTTTCTGCAATTGGGATGGCTGAGGCTGGCGAATGGGTTGAGGCATGGGGTCAAACCTGTGACCAAGCTGATTTATAATTGTTGGGAGCATTAGTAGCACTGGACTTAGTAGGAGCCTGATTGGCTGAGATGGACGCATAAGTAGCAGCAAGTTTTGGATGAGGAGGGGTAGGATTGCACCCCATTCTGAGAGGGCTGCGGATTGGTTGGTGGAAGGAGCTGGTGGCCAAGACTGCCAAGGTGGCGGAAGCAGCAAGGTAGGGGCAACTACGCTTCAAGTGATCCAACTCAAAGCAGAAAAAAACAGAAGTTACGCCTTCCCTCAACGCAGGCCTAGATTGAGTGGTAATGGCAGAAGCAATGAAGGCACGAGGGGGAATCTGCTCAGCAATGGTAGTTAATGTAGGGCTGACTGTGGCAAATTCCTGAGGCCCAGAAAGGCGTGTGGATCCATTGGGGACCACAAATTGAAGGATGGGGTCAGCGCCATAGGCTGCCAAACCTTCTGTTAAGATTCTGATATGACTGGATGATAAGCCCTAAACATGGTGGATTGGCTATGATCCACTGACTATGATTTACAGTGTACAATTATTTGAGCGCCTTGGGATAAGGCAATATCAAGTCGGAATGTATAGTTTTTGGATCATCTTTAATTAAGGTAATAAGGTGATGTCAACATATGATGAATAATTAGTAAATCGCCTCAAACTAAGGTGATATTGAATTTAAGAATATCATACTCTGCCGAAGCCAATGAGAAAATGGCGGAACTAGATAATTTAAGAAAAATGATTGGTATTGATTGAAGTTGCAGATATATAAGCGAGATGAGACAATTAGAGGAGGAGGATTATTGGTAGGTATAAGGTAGCGAGTGGAGCAGAAAGAATATCCTAGTTATATTATTAAATTAAAAGTATTGCTGAAGCAAGTGCTTCATATATTATTATTACTGTTTGTTTCAAGGACCGTTGATCTCCAAATCATCCATCCATTGCTTAGTGGGTTAAACCCTGCACAAATCTCCCAGAGTATCTCAATAATATCGCCAAAATTATAAACCTTCCATCAGCTCTTGATGGAGCACCACAGGGGGAAGCTGAGTGGGAAGCCCAGATAACTGAACCAGCAATGTGGAGTCAGCAGGGAGTCTTTTGCGCGCTGTGAGAATTTAGGTGCACTTAAAGAGAAGTGGCACAGATGCTGCAGTAACAACATGGGCTTCCTATGTGAAAACTAGGTGAAGTACTCCTTATAGGGGTAGAAATTGATAAACCTGGTGGGTTGCATCACCGCCTGTGCCATTTTGATAATGGCTTTGTCCACATATGGAAGAACTTCCCATATTTAACCCAAAGGCCAAAACGCATGTGAGAGCAGGGAAGTACAAAAGGGCAGCGGGGCACTTCCTGGGATTTTTCAAGGTGGATGGAGAGATCTTTGGGTAGAATGAACCAACCCAAGGATTTTTTAAAACTTGCTGAATCAATCTGAGAGCGTTTTCCCACTGTATAGAAAACGCTGGGTGGGGGTTTCACTGCTGCCCCACACAGGAGCAGAAGGCGATGTGCCCATGGACATCAGTGGGTTGATGTCACATCTAATTAGATTGCATCTAGTTTTTTTTTTAAATTTTCTCAAAAGTGGGTTTGAGCGGAAAGAGAGTCAACAATAGTTATCATGTGCAGCGATAACTCCCACATTCACTAGCGGGATTTGTCCCCCAGCAGATAAGCAGATTTAAGATAAATGGATCAGGCGGAATATATGTATATAAACAAAATCACAATATATCCCTTCGCTTACCAGATTATCTAGCAGAAGGCATAAAATTTGGGGTTGGATGCCACCTCAGGCCATGGTCTTAATTCGGCCATCATTTTGAATATGACTTCCGTGAACCATGGTTTTCACTGCACTTGACGCATCTCATGCTATGCTTAACAACGTGGTTCCTACTCTTCATTTCCTCCTTGCTGCCACCTCCTCAGAGCGCGGTTCTCACAGCCCCTGCCATGAAAGACTATTTTGGTTAGTCTTGCCAGTAATATGTTCTGGAAAGCCTGTATAACCCCAGGTTGGGCTTATCCCTTCATCATTTAAGGGATATTCTCAGGTGGCTTCCCCAATTCCTTGGTCCCAGTATTATCTCAGACTGGGCTTCATTAACTAGGGCCTCTTTTCAGTAGATCCAGTTTCACCACGTCCTGATCCAGCTTATATGCTTATTCATTCCAGCACCTCAGGACTACTCATGGTGACACAGTTTCAACCTGAGTTGGTCCTACCAAGAAACTAAAGGGAATACAACCAGATAATTTTGAAGGTGACAAAATAAAATTTTGATATTAATTACTTTCTTATATTTATCTTTTTATATATTTTTATATATTTCTTTTTATTTTATATCATTTTTTATATCTTTTTTCTTATGTTATTTTGCAATTATACTTAACCTATCAGTAGGTATAAAGGTCCATCTTTTCTTTTCCCCAACTATGGTTCAGAGGTTCCTTTTTTACTATAACAGCTATCATGGTTTAGAGGTCTATTTTTAAGACTTAACCAATATTCGTGATGCAGCAGTTACCTCTTAATTTTGACCAACACGCCAGGACTTAACAAACTCTTTTTGTAATAGCAGTCCCACAGGAACATTGAAATTACTATCTTCTAGATTCAAGAGTTTAGGTTTTTAGTATTGACCCACTTCACTATATGTAGATCTTCAATGTTTTTCAGCGTATAAGCATTTATCGCCAACTTGGCTATAATCTCACATGGGTTTATCCATTGAGCATTATTTCCTGACTTTACAGCTTCTGACATGTCCTATTTTCTTTCATTTTTTGACAACTGGCACTTGAGTCCTTGGATCCCATAAAATGCAAATTCATCACCACCGCCAGTTCCATTCTAAGGGTTTGATTATTTTTTTTCTTTACATTGACTATCTGTTTTGTTCGCCATCCATAACGTTTTGATTAATTCCACCAACAGATCTGGAAACTATCCTGTAATCACATGTATGGTGTAGTAACATTAACTTCTCCAACTTTAACTTGAGTTGGTTATCTTCATACTGGTCTTTCTTTCCTTATTCATTATTTACTTATATTAAGGCTGAGTGACTTCCTCCAAACTCTCTGCATCATTCACTTTCAATTTCAATCTCATTCTCCAAATAGCATCTCTCCTTGGTATTGTTTCCTGACATAACAGATCCTCACTTAGGTTCTCCATAAATAATTCTGTATACCCTACTTTGTCTGAGCAGAGATATGGTGGTACAGGTTCCCTTAAAGTGCTAGATTATTCTGCATCTAGAATGCAAAACAAAATCCTGAACTTTAAGATTCTTCATTTTCTCTGCAGGAATCACAAGATTCACGTTTCTCTTTGACTTCTTCCCCCAAACTTGGGGAAGCAAAATGTCCTGTTGCATCACTTTCCTAATTGTGAATTTCGATTTGTAAGCCATTTTGAAACATCAGGTTTTGTCTCCATTATCTCCTGATTTACTGATCATATTTTTCTCCATAACGTCCCCTTCAAATTCACGATACTTTGATCTTCATTGACCAAAATTTCTTCATCATATCAATTAGGCGCATCAAAGTTCATGTCTAATATCCTCATAAATTCTACCATATGTGATGTGGAAGTCATATTCTTCAGCGATAAAACCATATCCTGGTTTAGATTTTCATAGCGCCAAATTGACGACTGCATCACTATACACACATCAAAATCCGACAGTATTTTGCCCAGCCAGGATCTGCAATTCCTGGTAAAAATTTTTGATAAAACCAGCTAAGGTAATATCTTTTCTGGAAATTTATACCTATAAACTCCTGTTTACAGTTTGCCATTCTCACAGGACTAGCAAACTCAAGAATGATCGCTTCCTTGACGTCACTATGTGTCCAGTTGTCTCCATTAAGGCGAGGTAACCAGATTCATGCAATTGGTGTCCAGGCAGTTCATTATGGTTACTGCATTTTCTCAGTCACTAAATCTGAACATCATCATTTCAAGTAGTCAAAGATTCAGGTACGTTATCCAAAAAATTAGGCAATTTAAGAATATTCTGAAATTTGTCTGACGATCCACTGGCAGGGGATTCCTTAACAAAACCCTAATAACATTTTGAAGCTACTTTGGGAGTTATTTATGAAATTACAGTGGTAGATCTAGACATATTTCTTATTAATTGTGCTTTTTCAACTTGATTTGGGCATAATATGTTTAGTTTCGTATGCCTCTAAATGAGCACAATCACCTTTGTGATTCTTTAGTTCCTCCAATTACTTCAACATGTGTGCTAAATCTCCAGGAATCTGGTGAATGAGTTCTCGGTCCACTTAGCAATCAGTTTTTAGAAAGTTTTCTATAATCTCAGATTCTTTTTTCTTCAAAACGGTGACTTTTCATTAAAATCGTTGTTGGCTTTTCAACTTGGTCACTATCAGCCTTGGCTTTTATCACCCATTCCTCTAATGTAGCAATATCAGCCTGTAATGCCAAGTATAGCGCATTATTATTGAAGGTTTCTAATCTCGTCTAAAGCTTCCTTAATTTGTTCTTGCGAGACATCAAGATAATTTATTCTATTCAGTTTTGTCTGAAAGCTCAAAAAACCCTGAAGTGAGCACCAATTTTATAACCTGGGAGCTAGTGGAAACTCAACTACCTCCTGTAGTGAGCACTAATGTTAAAGTCTTGGAGGTGTAAAATTTCATGATTGTAGCTTGTTTTAACTCCTAGATTTCTGCACAGGTTCTTTATATGTGCAATATATAATTGTTGATAAATAATCTGATAAGATATTTGGGTGGTTGATACAAGTACAAGGGTTAGAATCCAGTTGAGAATTTCATAACCAAAAATATCTCTTGATCAGGTTTCTCCTTGGAACAGGTACAATCTTACTTCAACCCACTGATAAAGTACTATATAATTCCCATATAAAAGGGAGTTCCTAACACTTCACTTCTCCTCTGGAGTTGGCAGCTTCTGGTTGGCAACAATCTTAACCTACTGGAAGTAGGTTAAGTGGTTTTTAAGGAAAATTTATACTTAAGACTTATATAATAATTCTGAATTAGAGTTCCTCTCCTTAGACTTATTCAGCAAATTTAGTTCATTGGCGTTCTTGACGAAACTTCTATCCCTTCCTTTCTTGATGCAGGAGCTGCAGAAAACTTTGATAATAATATATACCCAAAAGGATGTCTGACTTCGCAACTTTAACTTCAAGAGTAATAAAAAATCAACAAATGTATACTATAATAAATATTAGTGTACTGAAGTGTCTGCTTTATTTTAATAGTTAACAAGGATATATAGTGGATTTGGCGCCCAACTCTTCTATTGGCGCCCCAATTGAAAATGGCAGCCTTGACTGCTGAATTAACCATTTATGAATTGATTTAACAATAAATGACGCTTCTTCTCATTCATCCACCTAGTCAGTATCCGCCGCTTACTAGATAACAATCTGTTATGGGTTGGATTTAAAGTATCATGTCCCAACGCCATCATCCTACCCAGCGGAGTAACCCCATTAAGCTAACAACCTGCTTAGGTAATGAAACCTTTACCCATTATCAGCTGGTTGCATTGTCTAAAAGGTTAAACCGCCAGTTGCTGACACCAAAAGCGTTGTCAACGTTCAGAAACAACTCAATATACCTTAGACAATAGGTGACAAACCCCAAATGACTCATATAAGTTAATTAAATTATCAATACTAAAATTGATAACCTAATCACTTATTATTGTCAGGGATCATCCACAACAAAACATTAGCAATATGGTAGATAAAAACCTGGCGGATTTGTTTTTTTGTTAAAGCTAATCCGCTGAACAATAGTTATCATATGGATGATAACTCCCAAATCCACCAGAGGGATTTATCCATTAATGAGTAAGCAGATTTAATGTAATTGGATCAGCCGGGATAATATGGTCATATTCAAAATAATAACAACACCCAATCTGGAGACCTAGGAGTTTCGTTCTTATCCTCAAAGGGTAACTAAAAACTATAGGCAATATTTCTTAGCAGATAAATGCTGGACTTTGATGAGGGAGTTGCTAAAGTATCCTCTTGGCTTTGTAATTTCTTAAGGACATTATGCTGCCAATTGTTTAAATATTTAACCTAATATAACTGCTTTGATTTCCATAAGATGACTGAGAACAAGGTTTAGCCAACCGCAGCAGAGGAGGGATACTGTTTTGCTGAACACCCCTAAATTATATTTAAGAGACAAAAATGTAGGCACTAGACAAGTATTTCATCTGTTACCAATGGCACCCCATACAGAAATTCATTTGTCATAACTTGAAGCCAACGCGCTAAGCTGTAGAAGGAAAAGACCAAAATTAATTTTAAGCCATATGTCACTCAAATTGCAGAACAAGCTCAGTTTGTGGAAGCTTATGAGTCTGATGACCTTACCCCATAGAAAAGGATTATTTTGGCTTTGTTTTTCATAACCTCATCTACCCATTTCCCTAACGTTGTAGAAAAGATTTTGGCCGTGATTGAACAAAGTTGGTGAGTCAGCCATCTTCACATCAAACGCTTATTTAAGCCTCCCTCTTGAATGCACTTATATCAGTAGGTAGTGTAAGGATTTAAGTTTACATCATTGTCAACACTGGCGCCCCTATAAAAACCATATTCCTTTTGTGAATAGTTTAATATTGCGCCCAACGCGGCCCAATGTCATCAATATGGTTAAGAATGCCCAGATCGTACTGTTAGCAAAATGGTGTAAAGTGCCTTGACAATGGTATCTAATCACTATAAGCCAGCTCTCCCACTCTTGTGTTGCACAATGATAACCATAGTTAACAAATTAATACTTTTTAAGATTTATGTGGCTTTCCTTAGATATGAGGAGAATTTTAAAGTGCTTGGCCAACTGGTGACTTTATATTACTTTCGTGAGAGAAAGGTTCCTCTCACTAGATAGATATTTCTAATAATTTTTGCAATGATGGAGTAAAATCCATTCTTTATCATCAAGTTAGCATCATAGCCATTATAATCCTTTAAACATTTCTGAAGACCAAATATTCCATTATGAAAATATATGGACCGCATATTGTTTTAGGAAACACCAATTTGTAACCACTATACTGACTGTGGAGTTACCTGAAGGGTTGTTGGTATCAAAATACTCTTATTGGAATGGGTACATATTATGCCTTATGCTATACTTGGACTGATAACTCCTGGCCATAAAAGAAATATGTGTTCCCTTTGCCAACCTGACAGCATAAATTATTACTAAAAAGGACAAAAATTTATATATTTACATCTAATCTATAGAGATGGAGTTTAATCAGTTGAAGGTTTTGATGGTTTTGTTAAAATTTGGTCTACCTGACATAACTAAAAATGAACTTACGGTTATCCCCTGCAATCATCTTGAAGGCCTAACGTAGTAGCAAAAGGACCATGCGTTAGCTTTACTACAAAAATTTCCAAAATTTTTTATCATAGAGCATGATCTTAGAGGAACCAAGGAAATTAAATACTATACTAACACTGGTGATTCTAGACCTATGAGCATTAGCACTATCTGATGTATTAAATCTAATGATGATGTTATATGAAAGGAGCTAGAAGAATTTCTACATCAAAAGATGATTATACGCTTTTGTAGCCTTGGAGTATCTTAGTTATTATTTTTAACAAGAAAGATGACTATATCTGGGTGGTGATTGATTATCCATAACTGAAAATTATTACCAAAAGTTTGTATCTTTTCCAAAATCAGAGATCCTCAAATTGATTAGGAGACACAAAGTTTTTGACTGACTAAGATTTTATCACCGGGCACTGGCAGATCAATTTTCCTAAGGAGGAACAGGAAGTTTGCGCGATTATTACGTCCCACAGCTTATTTAACTGACCCATATGCCACAGGGGCTTTGCAATGAGCCTTACATCTTTTAAAGGGCTATGGAACCCATCCTAGAAAACTCAAAACTAAGCTGTGTCCTTGTGTATTTTAATAATATCATCATGCCTTACCGACCCTTCAGCTCAGCATCTGTCTCACTTAAAAGAAGTATTTGAGTGGATAGCATGAGCTCAATCAAATATTGGACCAATAATATCAGTTTATAAGACTCAGATGGAGTACCTAGAGCACATTGTTGATACTCAAGGAACAGGACCCCAACCTCTAAAGCATAACACAAATGGTTGCGTTAAGATTTACCAAAGCTAAAAAGATGATTAGGTATTTTTGAGGATGGAATAATATATTTTCAATTTAATATGTGGTTTTTCACTTAGCAAGCCACTTTCCTAACTATTGAGAAGTGATTCAGACTTTCAATGGTCTTCAAAGTGTGAAGGCGCTTTTGTAAGATTGAGTATGGCATTGACTAAGGTCCCAGTTTTAACATAACTTTGATTGACGTTTTATCATAAAACTCAGTTCATATCTAACTGCCTTTGGGGCACTTTAACTCAGCTCGATGAAAAAGAGGAACACTTTGTTACTTTTTGCATCCGTGCACTTTATAAACAAGAAAAAAATTGGATGGTAACTGAGTGTGAGTGCTCAGCTGTTATTTTCGCATGCAGACTATTCTGGGCTTACCTACACGGGACAATTTTTGGGCTAACAGATCACGCATATTTATGATGGCTCTATAATCTAAAGGAACTAAAAGCTGACTTTCCTAGTGCACTGAAAATTTAACCTATGTTTATGAGGTAATACATCTTTCTAGCCATTCCACTAAAATGCAGATGGTCTCTCAAGGATACTTATTGTTTAACTTATTTCCTTTTGCCAATCAACTATATGAGAAAATGAAGGCTCATAATTGTAAAAAATAAGAAGCATACTATTCAGCGAACATTTTACTGACTTTATAAGAAAGTCTGTAATCTGAGGAAGTGTACTCTACAAAATTGGATGTGATGGTCACGATAATTATATTTGCGCCATTAGATCATCTGACAATCATATGCAAGCCTGTAATACTGGTGACCATGCAGGTTAAATAATTAAACTGAAACAAAATCCAAATGGATTATCACTAGTATTTTATAGGATTTAATATTCAAGACTTTTGATGAAGTTTCAGGATTGTCAGCCAAAACAGCCGGTAAGGCCTCCACCATCTATTGTTATGTCAACCTTAATTAGCTTTAAACACAATTTCATTTGATGTTATATGCTCTTTACCGGTCAGAAAAATATTAATATAGATACAATAGCATAGCCATTAAACACTTAAATCAAATGGGTGAGGTTAAGTCCATTTACAATTCTAAAGAGAAATGACTACTGCTTAATTCAATATGGAGAAAATTGTGTAATGGCATGGATTTCACAAGTCATTTTTATAGATAATGCCACCAATTTTACCTCTAAGATAATTCCTAAGCTGCATAAATATGGGGATTAGAGGAGTCCATGCTGTCCCTAATACCCTGAGACTAACGGAACTGTCAAAAGGGTCAATGGAACTCTAGAGCTAAGTAGATTTAAGTTTTAAGGGTACCTCACCTTCACAATTAAAACTTTACATTAATTACGCAATATTTGCTTATAGAAATGGTCACCACAGTGACACATAGAATACCCTTCAGCTCCTTTATTGTTGATAACTTGCATTTCCTCACTTTTTTATACTCTTAGGTGTTGAAGACAAGATTTGGCTATTAGACTACTTTTACAGGTTGATTATAAACTAATTAAAGTTCAAACCAAAGCCCATGGAGCGTCCTCAACTTGAAAGATCAATCAGAAGATAAGTATGCCAATCATTGAGAAAAGTTACATGTATTCAAAGAAGGCGACAATGTAGGCTACTGAGGTACTTATGGGTTTAGAAGGACTCATAAGATGGCCACCCTATATAAAGAACTTACTTAGTGCTAAAGCGTTTTGCGCTCAATGTCTATATCATCAAAAGCATGTCTGACAGAAGGATTAAAAAAGGTTTCATGAGAGATTTTATAGAGACCTTTATTACCGCAGCCCTCTAATATAATAAAAAAGATAAAGAAGTCAGCTCAAAGTGAGAATTTTTGTAAAAATTGTTGACTCAACTAATATTTAAAAAATGCCAACACCACATACTTCAATGATCAATTATAAAATAGGTATACATGCGCAATAGTTTTAATTGCATAAAACAACAATCCTACACTTGATCCCTTGCTTATTCCAAAATAATCAAGCTATGTTCCTAATCCCCTTTATGGGTTCCTTCCCAAAAAATGAGTACCATTATAACCATTGTCAAGATTTTGTCTGACCAAACATATGAATACATTATTTATTTATTTAGTTTTTTAGATAGGTAAATATTTAAACAGAGGGGAAAATTAAGTTTTCTTTCCAAACATTTTACTTTATGAGCGATTAACAAAATTAAAAATTTAAATAAACCACTACGAGCCCCAACTTACATTTCCACACTGATGTCTGAGGCTCCACTGCCCGCTGCTCCAGTATGGGGCAGTGGCAAATCTTCTTTTAGCGTTTTCTGCCCGCTGAAAATGAATTTAGCCTAGTTCATTTTACCTAATACTAAAAACTGCTAGTATGTCCCTCCATGGGACTACAGAGCTCCACCTCAATTGTGACCAGCCAATCTCTCACCATCTTGCCCTCCCTCAGTTTAATATCCAATTTTTCCTCCAAAATAACTATATACGATTATTCTTATACACCAACAAGGCAATTATCAGCTCACCACCCTTTGTGCCATCTGCTTTAATGACTTCCTACATATATAATATTTGATGTTGGTTTCTTATATGAGGAGGACGCTTCCATGGCAGCAGAAACGAAATATAGACAAACACCTATCCCATGGCACATACTCACCTTACCACTAACACCATGATGTGGTGAGTTTTCCAACCTTTCATCTCAACAACCACTCTGGGTCTTGTATGAGGAGCTTATGTAAGGGCTCTCTATCTATGCTATGATCCCATCCTCCACTTCACCGTTCCTTTGGTGCTGAATACCTGTAAGCTCCCCATGCTACTGCTACCATTACTCCTGCTATAAATTTTGTGGTATCCCAGAGATACGCCAAAGGGGTTTTGCGTAGGGTTCAGCCCACTGAGTAATAGGAACAACGATATGATGATTGTTGTCCTTGAAAACAGAATGAACTTTTAATAAATATGGAGCAATTGCTCCAACGACACTTTTTTATTTAATATAATAAATACAGAGGATCCATGCTGTTCGCTTGCTCTAAACTATTAACAATTATCTTCTACAATTGTCTCATCTCGCTTATATCTCAACAGCTTCAGATAATAACATTTCTCTTGGATTAGTAATCTAGTCAACCGCAACTCATTGGTTCCAGCAAAGCTTCATTCATTAAATTCACAATTATCTAATTTGAGGCAATTCACCAACTATTCCTTGTACATCAATATCTTCTAATCACCTCATATGGAAGCAATCTAATAACCATCCATTATAATCTAATATTGCCTCATCTCAAGGCGCTCTAAAATCGTAGCTCATACTCAAGCTTGGTGGATTCTACTCATTACGCTTTATTGACTAAGGGTTATCATCCAGTCATATCAGAATCACAACACTACCACCCCTTGACTGGACAATAAGGCTCCTATTGCTTATATTCCTGGAGGAACTTCGCATGCAATTGGTTTATGATATTTCCACTTGCGGGTCCTTGATAGTATAAGCATCCACACCTGTTTTCTCAATAATTTCAGTTGGCCCAAATCAGTTTTTGGACAACTTGTGTTTCCACCCAAAACCATGCTGGTCATGGAACAAAACCATATTTCAACTTTGAATTGAGTTAAGCTACTATGCTAAACCTGATTGGCAGTCTGACTCTTAATCTTCTTGGATTAACTACCCAAGTACGCTTCAGTTTACAGCTTGATCAGCATGTTCGCTAGGTTAGTCAGATAGCGATGGGGGTCCATTCCACCAGTATCTTTGACACAAAAATAAAGCAGCGAAAGAATACCAGGGTGTCATCCATACAATAAGTGGAAGGAATTTTCCCCGTGGCAAAATGATAGCTAATGCTGTATGCAAAAACAGCAGTGAAAAGGAGGGATCTCAAATTGGAATTTTGATCTGTTACCAACTTCCAAAGTATGTTCACCAAGGTCCCATTAACGCGTTTGACCATCCTGTTGGACTCAGGGTGGTATGGGGTCATCAGAACCCTGAAGATCGCCATCAGTTCGTTGAGCTTGGGTAAAATGTGAGAGATGAAGTGGGTTCCATTGTCAGTAAGGATGAACTGGGAAAGCCATGTCGCTGAATTATACATTCCATCACAAATTTTGCTAACATATATCCCCAAAATTGCATATTTCTCAGGCCTCAACCCACCTGGTTAAGTGGTCAATCACTACCAGTATATACTTGGACCAATTTTCTCCAGTTGGTAGAGGGCCTACGACATTGATAGACACTGTATGCCAAGAAAAGTGGGTCTCAATAGCCGGTAGGAAGTCTTCTGGAAGAATGGCTTTTCCACTTAGCACTGGTGGCAGCAAGGAATGGTTTTGAGCATGTCAAATTGCATGCTTTCCCAGTAATACAGAGGGTGCAACAATTCCAGGGTCTTACATACTCCACCATGTCCAACTGCTTGGTGGGCACTCATGATAATGTTAAGTCAGGCGGAAGGTCTGGGGATGTTTACCATAGTGTCCCCTATCCGCTTGTAAAGCTCACCATTCTTCTGGAACGTATTGGCTCTTATTCCATCCAATATTTGTTAACTTGATGCGGTTCATCATTGTAATTTCTGCTGAGCACCTTGTTGAATTTTATGTCACTCAGGTCTGCCATAACTGCGATTGTTTGTAATCTCAACAAGCAATCTGCATTCTGGTGTTTGGCTCCCGTCAGTGAAGAATCTCAAAATTGTACGCCTGAAGTTCAAGGGCCTATTTGCTAACCGACTCTATGACTCTTTAAGGTTCTGCAACCAGCGTAGCAAGGCGTGATCTGTTACGACTTTAAACTTTACGCCATGCAAATTTACTATGAATTGCTTATAAGTGTAGGTCACCACTATGCATTCCCGCTTGGGCGTAGTATAATTACATATGTGGCTATTCAGGCTTTGGCTGCAGTATGCCACTGGGTGCTGCTCCACTTCATCATCTTTTTTGGGGCAGAACTTCTCCAACAGCAGAAAGGGATTCATCAATCAGTACTGTAAATTCCTTTTTGAAATTTGGGTATTGTAGCACTAGTGCATTGATCGGTGATGTTTGAAGTGTATTAAAAGAGTGTTGGCATTCCTTCCATTCAAACGTGGCATATTTTTCTAATAACTCAAACAGCGGACCTCCAATTCAACTAAAGTTGGGCATAAAGCGGCGGTGGTAGCTGACCATCCCTAAAAATACTTCTATATCTCACTTACTGTTAAGTGTAATCATCTTCTGGATGGCCTCCACCTTGGCTGGATGGGGCCGCAGCCCTGTTGCATCTACCACACAACCAAGGTACTCCAGCTGATCCTTGAAAAAGTGGCATTTCCAGGGCTTTACTTTGATGTTGGCCTCAGCCAACTGGCGGAATACCTCTTCCAAATGGGCAAGGGGCTTAGAAAAATGTGCGGGAGAATACGTTGATATCATCAAGATATATAAGAACACATGACAGCTTCAAGTTTCTAAGGATAGTGTCCATCGCCCATTAGAATGTAGCCAGGGCATTACACTCCTTGTGGCATATGGGTCAATTTAAAAAGCTCTTTTGATTTGATAATGGCTCATTCTCCTGTTCCACTTCAGGTAACTCAATCTGCCAATAGCTGGATATCAAATCCATTATGGAGAAGTAACAAGATCCTGCTAGCTGATCAAAGGCATCATCAATTTGTGGCAAATAGTATGAATCCTTTTTTGTAATGCTGTTGAGCTTGCGGTAGTCTATTACTACCAGTTGGTACCATCCTTCTTTTTGACAATTAGGACAGGGAAGCCCACGGGCTCTTTAGCAGTTCAAGTATTCCTTGCTTCAGCAGCTTATTGATTTTCACAGTGACGACTTCTTCTACTGCTCTAGATCAGTGGATCAGCTGAGACCTGATGAGGGATGATCACCCATGTCCAGTCAATGTACAACTCCCCATGCGCACCCTAAAATCATGGTCATCAACAACAAAGATCTCTTTACATTTATGAAATAAAGCGATAGTCTGATCTTTATGATTCATTGATAACCCCATTAAGCTTTTGTGCGGTACCACCATCATTACGCCGTCCTGTGACTTGACAGGCAGACCAAATTCATCCAGCGACCTGAACTTAAGGAACCTAGAGGACCTCCTCAACTGGGTCCAATTGAATATATTCCACTATTTGATGTCAACAGATTTTCATTAGTTCGTTCTAGGGATTTGCTAACAAGACCTTAATCTCCCCATGTCCTGGGAGTGTAATTTCTAGGGCTATGTGGGGCTCCAGCCACGATTGCTGATAGGGTCCAATGACCTCCCCATTAAAGCCCAGCAGGCACTTCCACCTCATACTTGATGTTTATGATTACTTGGTTTTCAGAGGGGATGGATATAGGGCTGGAAGCTCCAAGTGGTAGCCCTTGATATTCATATATTTGCTGAGGAAGTGCCCAGGTATTGCTCTTCAATTGATGGTACGAACCAGGATCACCCCATCACTATAGGCAAGGTTGATATGTCTCATGTGCGCTGAGTCCTTTGACACCCCGGTGGAAGTAAAATAAATTGGGATCCCTCACCCAGAATTTTGAAGGTCTCTGCCATCATATCAATGCAGCCTCAAAGTGTCACATAAAAGTGGTTCCAATTAACAGGTCATAATGGCTATTTGGTAACACTACCACCAGAGCTACAACAACAATAAATTAAACTGCAAAGGGAGTGCACTGTAAGCTCCCTTAGAGACCGTGTTTCCGCTCCAGCGGTCTCATACACCCTTCAATGTTCCACATCAGGTTTAGATGTCAACTTCACCGCCAACCAAGTGAAAACTATGTTAACTGGAGCGCCTATATCTATTATTGTGCAAACTTTGGTTTTTGCTACAACAATATCACTTAGGTACACTCCGCATATGATTAATGTTGACTGTTTAATACATGGATTTAGAGGATCGCTTTTGCCAAAGGAAGCTCATAATACCCTCTCCAACTTTAGGGTACCCTTTAACAATAGCGCCCATGAGGAAGGCGACGTATACTTCTCTCAGGGAAAGCGCATTTGCAGATAATTCAAGTTTGTCTGAAGCACCTTGCTCAAACATTTGACACGCGTATGGCTTTGGGTGCCCCAGTTATCATTCGTCCACCATGTCATTGGCTTGTGCTTGTGTCAGTTTATTTACTCCCCCAACCGGCTGCTGATATAAGATTGTATCATCATACTGGGGGGCTTCCGCTGCATATACTTCAGTAGATTCAGGTGGGACGTTTAGATTTGGGATAGAGGAGGTAGAAAATCTCATCTCTACTCTGCTCTGACTTTTCCCTGGTAACATTGATCCTGATGTACTAATGGACCCGTTGATTAGGGAAACCTTGTGCAAGGTGCCCAGGGCGACCACATTCTAAACAATTTACCACTTAGGGCCTGTGTACATGAATATTTTAAGTTAGTTAACTTGGAAAGTTGTACAGCAATTGCTCAATGAAGATAGGACCAGGGCAATAGAATGACTGCTGATGGTCAGCGTAATCAGGCCCAGGGCAGTAGTTAGACCGGGGACAATAAGCAGGTATGGGGCAGACGTTCAACTGCTGAGGGAACTCAGTAAAATCTGAACCAGTCAGTAAAATCTTCTCAAGTAAGATAGTCCAGCAATGGTAGTGGAAGGGTTCTGCTCTGTATTTGGTGGAGGGAAGTTGTCAGATAAATGGCGCAAGAACTGAACAGTTTTAAGCAAGGGTACATCTTCATCTAACATCAGGATCTTGACATTGTACAGCTCATGGTATGGCTTCACTGTGGAGGTCATTGCAATGCACACGTTGGATTCAAATAAAAACCTTGACTCAATCAACACATGGGCTTCTTCCATGAAACAATCAGCAAACGCAGTGAGAGTCTCATCACACTGAAACCCAATGGTCAAGAATTCAGCCTTTCACTGTGACATCTTTGCGGTACCACCAAACAACCAAACACAGTATCCTTCGCTTCCTGATATAAAATGGAGCTTTTTGGAAGATAACATGTGACTTGGTTGTCTTTTCCAACATCCAAGGTGGATAACAACAGTTTCACTTTCTGCCAGTTAGAGGCTCCTTACATTGCAAACATGAATTATTTAAAGAACCCTTGAATATTCCCATCTTGACTGAATGTAGGCAACTTATCACTACAAACCTCAAGAAAAAGCTTATTTTTTCTTTTGAGCACAGCGTCTAAGGCAAGTTAGAGTTCCGTGTATTTGACTAATCTTAGTATGTTATGAAGATCACCAGTCCATGCAAATCAGATGCGCCATGGCCAGCGACTGGAAATTCAATTTTTGTAACTAATCAATGGGCCCCCTGAATTGAGCACCACTGTTAGAATTTGGTGGTACCCAGAGATACGCCAAAGGGGTTTTGCGTAGGGTTCATCCCATTGAGTAATAGGAACAACGATATGATGATTTTTGTCCTCAAAAATAGAATGGACTTTTAATAAATATGGAGCAATTGCTCCAACGACACTCTTTTATTTAATATAACAAATACAGAGGATCCATGCTGTTCTCTTGCTCTAAATTATTAACAATTCTATTCTGTTAATTGTCCCATCTTGCTTATATCTCAGCAACTTCAGATGATACCATTTCCTCATCTTAGTAATTTAGTTCGCTGCATCTCATTGGTTCCAGAAAATTTTCATTCATTAAATTCACGATCGCCTAATTTGAGGCAATTAACAGCTATTCATTATAAATCAATATCTCCTAATCTCCTCATATGGAAGCAATCTTATAACCATCTATTATAACCTAATATTGCCTCATCTCAATGTGCTCTAAAATTATAGCTCATACTCAGTCTCGAAAGCTTCTACTCATTCTGCTATATTAACTTAGGGCTTATTGTCCAGTTATTTCAGAATCACAACAGCTTATTTACATGCAGATACCACCCAGAAGATACCCCTGTGATCCCATGTGACCTCTGCACCTGACTATTTCTTCTGGGAATGCGTTGATAACAAACAATAAATAATCTCTTTTTTCTTCTCATTAGATCTTTCTAAAACTTTTCAGCAGTCCACACTAACTATTGGTGATATAGAGTCTGATGTCAAAAGTCTTCTGGCGTTATACTTGGGGTACCTTGCTGCCCCTACTCCCTACACACGTTCAGTTGCTAGTCCTTTGGCCCACAAATTCTTCCTCCAGCAATCCTAACTAGTCTAATCTATACTTTTACCCTCCAACCAATCAGGCTCAGGCTTAGATTTCATTTTGCTCCCACTATTCTTCCCATTCGCCCACCAAATTACAATAATATGCAGAGAACCTAATCCCATTCATACAAAAAACATGGTTTGGATAACTGAGATTTTTTGTCTGTAGATCACATTAAAATTGATTGATCTTATTATAGGACAGTTTTTAAATTCAGATTTTGATGTCAAATTAATTCTTTGCTTTTTTGTATCCCAATCAAATTCCATTATGTTTCAATCTGACCATCAGATCAATATTAATGTGGCTGCCTTTCACAACTGTCACCTCTCTGAAAAGCTGTAGCTAAAACAGATGCATCGCTTTGGTGGGTCTCCTCCCTCCTGATGTCCCAGAAACCATTACCACTGTAGGTAATCATTCCATCTTCCAGTTCCACAAGATGGACAACAATTCATTCCTGAATGTTGTATTGATGGCTAAGAATCTTAAAGTCTAAATCTATACCAACATTAGTTTCTTTGTCAGTCTCTGACACCCATATAAAGCTGAGCACAACCTTACTAAGTATTTCAGCACCTATGTTAAGGCGCATAGTCTCTACCCGGGTCCTCCCATGGGAGATATAGACCCTCACTTAGAAAATGCCCCACACCCATGATTTCTGCCTTATCCCACGCTTTGCTTAATGTTGATATTGCCACTAAAAAGCGCCCTGTGATCTCTCTCTCCCCTCAACTTGGTCAGTTAGTGGCTCATTGTTTCCAGTCTGGTTGGTTTTATATTTTTGTTTGGACTTGATGCCATTTTTCCCATTTAGGCGTTTTGGCCGTTTTTTTATTTTTTTCTTGGTATTGTTTGCCCTCTTGTCTGCATATCTCATATAAACTACCTAATATTTAGACAGAGGCATTTGGTTAAATACTATGCCCCCACATTAGCATTGGTCAATGAATAATTGCTACTAACTTTCTCAGGTCGCCTTCACTATTTTTCTGATATTGCTTTGATCAATTCTTTCTCTCATACCTGTGTCCCACAGTAGTATTAGATTACTATATTTTTGTTAGTTCACATTGCCAAAGCAAATTAATATCACTGATACCCCTGAAATTCAACTTCTTGCCACCCTGGAGGCGCTAAACCTTATATCACCAATTTACTTTCAACATCTCGCCTCAGCGTCCAAGGACAATTGAATTATGCATTTTATTATCATTAAATTTACTTTAAGAAGCGCCGCCAAAAAAGCGTCATTAATAGTATTTTTATCTATACTGGGACACTTACTAATGCCTCATTTGGTAGGCCAAATTCTATAATATGCATATTCCCTGAGGCTAAGGCTATAGTTTCACTGACTTTTTTTTGACCATTATACAACTGTCTTATAATTCAAGGTGTACTAAATTACCAGTTGTTTTGCATCAAAGGATAGAGGAAATTAATGCTCATGTTAAATAGACAACCATTTTGAAAAGTGTCAAGACTTTGATATGACTGGACAATAAGTATAATATTGCAGATTGTATAATAGTTGCTGAAGGGGATTAAAACTTAGATAGTCAATTTGGCGTATAGAGTGGATTCCACCAGAGCTGCAAGGATGAGGCAAAACCCTATAATTATAGGGAAATAAAGTGTTACTAAGATAATGGGCTGGAACTTACCAAGGAAATTGCATAAGAAATAATTGAATGAGAGAATATAGGGGGGTCTTTTACAAAGAAAGAGAGTAGGAGGAAAGCATAATGGAAGTAGCTGTTAAGTTTAATAATAAATAAATTGGTATTTTCAGGGCAATAGCTCCTTATTAAGTCTTTATTATTAATAATCATTGAGGGTAAGAAATCCTTATATAACTCGTCCATTGATCAGTGGATTTTACCCTGTGCAACCCATTCAGCGGAATCAACCAAATCCGCCAAAAACTAAAAGTGGAGCTCACTACAGGGGTCCCATTGATCGATATTTAAAAAAGCTGCATATTTTTCAAAACCCATGGCGCAACCAGCTCACCTTGATGAGGTACTACCCCAATTTATAGAATTGTCTCAATACGTGGAACTGAAGCTTGCCTTGGATACTACTCCAGGCTCAAAAAATGCTGTTCCAAGAAAATAAAGGTATAATCAAGCAGCTCGCCCAAGCCTTTCACTAACTGCACCTGGTAGGTGACTAAACTAACCAACTGGCCGACCTCTTGGGAAGCAATACCAAGCGGCTATACTGTGCAGAGTGTAAATTAAAATAATGTTGCCAGGGAGGAGGAGATCTGCAGCGACAAGCTGCCCCCATTTAACTGTGACAGAAACATACATGGGTTTTCAAGAGTTTTGATTTAGTAGTAGAAGGGGCTTCCAATCAGTGGAAAGCTAAACTGTTGTTATCCACTTTGGATGTTGCAAGTGCTGACCAGTTCACACGTTACCTTAAGGAAAGTACTGTAGCATACCAAGAGGTGAAAAAGACCATGATCCTCCTGTTTGGGTGTAGCCAAAATGGCGCGGCGCAAGGCAGAATTTTTGACAATTCAGTTTCTTTTTTTAGTACTAGATGGTCGACAATTCAGTTTCAAAAAAATGAATCCTTGGTTGAGTTTGTGGAGCGTTTCATGGCTGAGGCTCATGTGTTGGTGGGAGAGAATATCTTAACTATTGAAGAGGTTGGCGTAGCAATGATGGCAGCATTTAAGCCATATCAAGAACTGTATAATATATGTTTTATATCCTTTGTAAAAATGCAGAGCTAATAAAAATTGTCAGTCATTTACGCCGTTTATCCATCACTTTTAGTGCTCCCAATGTGGAATGGAAAGCCCCTACAACCTCTACTGAAGCCCCATTGGTATTAAAACAACAACGACTTGGTTATAATCCATTGGGGAACACTCATCCCCTTAACGCTTGGGCAAGTCCTTTCCACCCTCATTATTACCAACTAACTCATCCTTGGCTGAATTTCACTCCATCAATTAACATCAGACCTTAAGCTTTGGGTGTGATGCAGAGTTAAGTGCCGTTTAAAAATGCTTGTTTCTCGTGAGGCCAACAAGGCCATTATGCAGATAGCTTTCCAGGCAAACTGAATGTCAATGCAGTACCAGTTGCCCTGAACAAATAAGGAAAAGGTCGAGTGGAGTAGAGATGGGATGCTCTACTTCCGCTGATACAAACCTATCTGTCCCTAATGGTTCTCATGGGCCAGTTTGTGTCAGTCCAGGTACTCACCTTGATGATTTATTATATCAACAAATCCCCTATGTTATATTTGCCTCAAGCCAAGGGAGAGACCCCAATAACGTGAACAAGGAGTTCTGACAAGATTTGCAAAGGTCATACTCCTGAAAGTTCCTTTAGCGGAATGGTACTTTTGATGATGAACCTTCAACACATGTCGCAGATCTAGAGGGGGTGGAAATGGCGATTCCAGTAGAGAAAATAAACCAAGAGTATCCTCATATTAGTGCTTTTATTCTCACTTTTCTGGATAACAAAAAACCTTGGACGTTCATGTATTAAACACCAACTAGTCCTCTTATTTGGATTGTACATACTGTGATATCTTTGAAAAAATACCAAAACCTGGGAGATTAAAGATACTGGCGCTTCTATTGATATTATATATCAAGCTTGTGGCTAAGCTTTCGCTGAAGCCTGATGTAAAACACCAAGTAGTGTACAGGACTGCAGGGGCGCATAGCACTGTGTCAGAACGCGCTTACAGCGCGTTGCCTCTGAGGCTTGGTTCTGTGGGTGCATCCACTCTGGCGGTGGTTCTGCATAATACAAATTATGACATGTTGATTGGAGATGAGTTCATACAGAAATTCAGAGTGGTGATTGATATGGCGTAGGGAACACTTAACATTCTGGGACAAAATATCCCCTTCTATTTTACCCCAATGGAGTCCTGGAAGACCCAAACTGCTCAAGTCAAATTAATCTCGCATATAGTGATGGGGTAGTTCCTGTAAAACATTGGCAAGTGAAGAAGAGAACCCAAGCGCTTCCTAACCAGATTTACAAGTACAATGGTATTCCATTACTTGCTGCGAGTGCTTTAAGTATACCTTCTGGTCAATAGGTCATAATAGGGATTGAGCTTGAAATAGATATTCTGGAAGGTCTATATGGCGAGATTATGGGGCCCCATCAACAATTGCGGCTTGAACCCCATGTGGCTCCTAAGCTCCTGTTACCAGAGCGGGGTGAAGTGAAGGTGTTGATAGCGAACCTTCAGAAGAAATGCATGAAGGTCCAAATGCATCAAGTGGTGGCGTATATGCATCTTATTCCTATTGATGTGATTCACCAGATAAATGACTTTGGATCTTGAAAAGATCTTGGGCTTATTTTAAAACCTCATCCATCATAATGACTGTGGTCCCGCATGAGGCTCTCATTGGCCTCTTGAAGGACCAGAAGGACAGGGTGAATGATCTGTTTGAGAAATAACAAATTATTTTTGCATCTGAAGATCACAACTTGGAATTTGTGCATGAGGGATTGTGCATCAGTTGGACACAGGGGATCACCCCCTATCCAATAATGACCTATCCATCACTCCAAGGCGGTGGAAAAAGTGGTATCCGCTGATATAGAAAAATTGGTTGAACATGGAATGTTAGAGCCGTCAAAGAGTCCCTGGGCGTACCCATGCTAATTGTCAAGAAGAAAGATGGCACCAATTGAGTATTAATTGACTACCAAAATCTCAACAGCACTATGAAAAAAGACACATACCTGCTTCCACAAATTGATAATGGTTTAGATTGACTGGGCAGTAAAAAATTTTCTCCGCTATGGAACTGATATTAAGGTACTGGCAAATTAAGCTGCCAGCAGCGGAAAAAGAGAAGTGCTCTATAATCACCTCAAAAGGTCTGTTCCAGCCTACACACATGCCACAGAGTTTGTGCAATGACCCGGCTATGTTCCAGCATGCTATGGATAAAATCTTGGGTGATAAAAGCTGTCTTATGTTCTAGTTTACCTTGACAATATTAATTTGTTCTCATGGATATTCACAGAATATCTCAACCACCTGGACCAAGTGCTCCACCAAAACTCTAAAGCTAACATCAAAATAGGCCCTAAAAGTGCCATTTATAAGGAGCAGTTTAATACCTCAGGTTTTTTGTTAGACTCCAAAGGGCTTAGTCCTCAGCTGGCAAAGGTGAAAGCTATATGCAAGATGACTTAGTCAGGTAATAAGTGTGATATTCAGGTGTTTTTGGGGATGGTTGGTAATTACTGGCAGTTCATTCTCAACTTCAGCTGTATTGGGGTTCCATTCTTTATATTATTAAAGTTGAATTCCATCTTTGATTGCACGGAATAATTTTAAAACGCTTTCAAATGTTCTACAAAATACTTTGGCTAGTGCGCCTGTCTTACAATGACCTAATATTGAGAAGGAATTTATGGTACAAATGGATGCTTCCCTCTCCTCTGTAGGGTCCATGCTATCCCAAGAGGATGATGATGGTGTGGAGCATCCCATTGCGTATTGTAGCTGAAGCCTAAATTGTCATGGAAGTAATTATACTGTGACCAAGAGAGAGTGCTTAGCAGTGATATATGCGTATAAACAGTTTTGGGTCTACCTCCACGGGGTTAAAGTCAAATTGGTCACAGATCATGCATCCTTACGGTGGCTGAAGAGTCTGCGAGAATCTGAATGGTAGCTTGCACAATGGGCGCTGAAGCTAGAAGCATATAACTTCAAGATTAAATTTCATCTAGGGGAGAAACACCAGAATGCAGACTGCCTCTCTTGATTGCCAACGGTGGCCATTAAGGCGGATTTGGAACACATAAGTATAAGAAGATGCTTGTGGGAAAATATCACAATGATCCACTACAAATGATTAAGTGCTTTAGGCTGTGATGGGATACCTTTGTATGCAATGAGGAATTATATAAGCAAATTGGCGAATTAACGTTGAGTTTACCAAAACCTTCTGCTAGACCAAAAATTATTATGGATGCTCATAGAGCAGTAGGTCATGGATGGTTGCGAAAAACGCTGGAGTTCTTGAAACCCCATTACTATTGGGAGAGTATGCACTATGATGAGATTGAGACGGTTGCTTGTTGTCACCAGTGCCAAGTGTAGAAACTATTTTGGTAGAAGACCACCTACCAGCTGGTTAAGCCTCATTTCACATGTCATACTGTTTTTCTGGATGTGGTGGAGCATCTATTAATTAGTGCAAATAGCTCAAAGTATATGGTAGCCATTGATCATTTCACAAGATGGGTGTAAATAAGAGCAATCAATGATTTAGGAGCTGTCAACACCGCCAAACTCATCCTGGAGTGTGTCATACAGAGACATGGATGTCTGCAATTTATCCTCATGTACAACGGAACCAAGTTCACATCACACATCCCGCCCAAGTTGAACGAGCCAATGTCAATCTGAGGAGTCTTGACTACCCCATACCATCTTGAATCTAATGGAATGGTGGAATGGGGCAATGGAACATTGGTAAATATACTCTGTAACCTTATAAAGGATCGACCTTCTATATAAGGTACCCTTTTATCTACCGCCATCTTTGCATAAAATCCCAACTATCATTTGTCAATGGGGATAAGCCCTTCCAATTAGTTTATGGAAGACATTCAGCTTTGCCAGCATTACTTTATTCCTGTGTGGAGGATAAAACGGAGTTGAGCCTCAAGAATATTTGACTACATTAACAGACATGCTGATTAAGCTCCAAACTGAAGCATAATCCACTAGTCTATTCAATAAGATTCAGAATCAAGCAGACGACCAATGTAGATGAGGCAGCCTCCCACAGTCTATTGTAGGAGATCTTGTCTTTTTTCACGACCAACATGGGTTAGGAAGGAGGTACAATCTCGTCAGCATATGGACTGGACCATTTGTGATAATTTAGAATACTGATGTTGACGCCTACATTATTAAGGAACACATGGGTGGTCAGAGTATCAACTGAGTACATGCAAAGTTCCTTCAGGCTTACAAGCAATAGTAGATTATCATCCAGTCAAGGGGGGTAATGTCGAGATTTTGATATGACTGGATGACAAGCATATTTTTGGCGGATTGTATAGAAATCAATGAAGGGGAATTCAAACTTAGATAGTCAATTTGGCGTATAGAGTGGATTCCACCAGAGCTGCAAGGATAAAGCAAAACCTGAAAATCACAGGAAATAAAGTGTTACTAAGCTGATGGGCCAGAACTGACCAAGGCGATTACATATAAAAAGTTGAATGAGAGAATATTAGAGAAGTCTTTTACAGAAAAAGAGAGTAGGAGGAAAGCATAATAGAAGTAGCTGTTAAGTTTAATAATAAATGAATTGGTATTGTAGGGAAAATAGCTCCTTATTAATTTTTATTATTAGTAATCATTGAGGGTAAGCAATCCTTATATAGATCGTCCATTGCAGAGTGGGTTTTACCCTGTGCAACCAATTCAGCGGAATCAACCAAATCTGCCAAAAATTAGCTGATAGGAAACTGATTTAGACTATCATCTTTTCCCAAGCCTATGAAAGACTACTATGAAAACTTACCCGCGAGCTCCAAGCTGTTGTCAGTACTAAAAGAATATATTGTGCTTTAAATATTATTTAAGAACACTTTTTGACATAAGAGGGTTTTAGTTTACATTTTCTTTAGCATCTGTCCTTATAAAGAATACCATTTTATTAGGTGAAAATTATCTGTGCCTTTAGAATATGACGCTGCAGTGCCAGTACTAACCTGGTGTTCACTACAGGGGGAACTTTCTGCACCCTAGACACCAACGTTATTATATAATTATTGAGAAAGTTATTGCCAGCTTAACTAGAGCGACTTCCCAATGCAGAATCAGATGATCCTAAGGACCAACGATTATATGTTGAATCCACTTGCCACTTTAGTTCAGAATTGAACAATCTTTTGGGCAACTCTCAGATATCATATTGAAATAATATTACCAAGTTACCAAATTTGCATATAAAACCAATGCCAATAACGCCGCCTTGATGGTATTACTCAAGCCATAGATGGAGATTTTTGCTCCACTACTAAATTTGACATGGGTTTGAATACCTGAATCTCCTAGTATATTCCCAAGGACAGTAATTGAAAGATTTGGACTATTGCCTCTTGTAACTGATTGTAAATTTGAGCATGTTAAACAAAGTTTTTATGGCAAAAGACTGCCATTTTACTAGCCGGTTGAACAATTCTGTTAATAGGTCATGGATGAATTATGTGAATATAAGACAAACTACACACTAGATCAAACCCCAAATACATGTTTCAATACACAAAATGACACTCTGCCAGCGTCTGATGCTGAAGGGGATGAGGCGCCATATGTGCCAATTGACTTTGGATCTTACTTCTTTACAAACTTATGGTGTTTTGGTCTCAACTAAGATTATGGTGATCCCAGATAGCAATTTATCTTTTCCAACACTATTACCGCCAATTCCTTTTACTTCAGTGATCTCATCTTGAACTATGAAAGCAATATCAAATAAGCACACTTTAGAAGCCCAAAGGCATTTTGTTTCTGCTCCTTACGTTGACTGTAAGGTCCCCATCATGGCCATTAATTTAGATTAGGCAATATATCACTTCCAATCAAGGAAAAGGAGGGGCCCTGTGCATTACCACTAGTAAATTTAGGGGACCTAGAAAATACCTAAAAAGTTTTGGGTGTATACTGCTCCCTCAAAATCAAGTTTTACCACACCCTGAACTGGTACTAAATCCAATTCTGTTTATATTTAGATTCTGATGAAGGGTGCTTGAAGAAAATGAAAAACGTTTTTATTTAACTGAGGTATGATGACCCTGGGATGGACGATATCAATATATTTAATGGGATAGGAGGAGGTGAAGTATAGCAAGATAGGCACCCCATAATAGATGAGCTACCCCTGTTGCCAGCTGGTACCACCAGGTATAGGGAGGGCTGAGGCCTTACTCCGAAGGGGTTTCCCCTATTATGGAGCAGATGTGGAGGAAGGGGTCCGTATGTAGAAACCAGGCTGAGAACCTTAATTCAACAAGTTGTTGTTGCTTCAGACTCATGTATCCATATAGCCAGGCTTAAAAGTGCTCTAGTATGTGTAAGTGAAATCTTTTGATTGTCCCACAGATGGTGGGTATGGTTCCCTTGAAAGCATCCAGTGCTATGGTGTGAATTGTCCACATGTCAATGGTGACTATCAGGGAGCGGAGTGTGGGTGGTATTGGAGATTCAAGTTGGAGTATGAGGAGGCTTCTGGAGATTGACAACTCCTGGTCATTTTGGGCTCTTAGTAGATGCGCAACTTCCAGCCATATGGCTCTAGATGGGGAGCATGCTTCAAGGCGGTGGTGCAGGGTGCCATCCCCACCACATACTGCGCACTCTGCATGAAGAGAGTTGGAGCAATCTGATGTTCTGTAGGTTCTTCTGAGGCAACTCCAGGTGTTAGCTCTTACCCTTGGCTTGAGGAACGGAAGATTCGTTATCCTCCATATTGCCTTATGTGTTGTGAGATCATATGGGATGTCTAAAGCATCTAGGTAGTCAATTCTCGTGATGAATAGGGCCACGTCATATGTGTCCCTTTGGGGGTGGTCCTCTGGTTTCCTTAGCGTGAAGTGAGCTCCAGGCCTTCCCCTTCCCTGACTAGTGCCTGTGAGTGTGATGGATAACCCCATGTGCCAAATGGTGTGGAGAGGGCATTTTAAGTGAGGGGTTTTCCATGTGAGCCTGCTGAGTTGGGGTGGTTTGCAAGTTATGTGAGCAGGCTGGATGGGTTGTGTGGGTTAAAAGTTTGAGCGCCTGTGCAAAATTAGCCCTCGCCGCTCTGGACCAGTGTTGTTGTGGGAGGCCTGGGGCTAGGACTTCCTTTATCCGGGTGCCCAGTATAAAGGTTGGCACGGACCTCAAAATCTATTAGGCCAATGCTTCCGCTGGATTGTGGGCCAAAGAGTGTTTCCACCCGTACAGGTGGCTGGGACCTAGGCCACAGCCATCACTGGATAAGTGCGCGGATAGAGGATATGAATGTAGGTGAGAAGGAGATTGCGTGTGTGGGGAACCACAGCATCGGGAGGATGAGTGAGTTAGCAACTGTTAATCTCCTGTTAATCCTGGGGATCTTCTTTTAAGGGAGTCCTTGCGGTTGGACACCCACTGTAGTAGATTGTTCTCAATTGTCTCGTTGGTATACCCCCTGTCACCAGCAATATCACAAGGTGGTGGACAGGGTTGGTTGTAGGAGGTGAGGTGGAGGTAAGGATGAGATGGTTGTTCCTTCGTGGAGGCTGAAAGTTTGAGTGTTGTGGCCCAGTTGTTAGTGTAGTTGCCTAAGAGGATTATTTCCGATTTCCTTTTGTTGAGTATCGCGTTGCTCACAATGGAATATTCCTCTAGTGTGCGTTCCAGCTGTTGGGCATCATTTTTGTTAGCTATAACTATCACGCAGTCATCTGCAAAGGCTAGTATCTTGACTGTTGACTGGCCTTGTGGGGTTATGCCCATGAGGCGTAAGTCAGCGAAGCAAAGGAGTGGATTAAAACTGAATTTATACAGCAGTGGCTGAGGGGGTCCACTTTTTTGAGCCCTCTGCGTGGTGTATTCTTGTTAGTCAGGAAGCCAGGGCCGCATACAGACATGGATGCGGATTCTGTAAGGAGCATCGACCAGTTTATGAATCTGGGTGGGAGTTTGAAGGCGCTCAGGCATTCCTTTAGGTATGGCCAACTAACGCGGCCATATGTCTTCTCCTGGTCTAGGAATACCAGGGCTCCATTTTCTTTGAACTGACATATGTTGGCAACGGAGTGTATTTTCCCAGATTGAACGTCCTGGTATGAACCCAAACTGATTGAGTGACAAGACTTTGGAGGCAATTGTTCCTAATCTGGTTGTTAAAATTTTTATGAGTAGTTTTATATCAGTCTTAGAGAGTGCAATTGGGCGCCAGTTGGCCAGGTCCATTTTTCACCCTTTTTAAACAGGGTTATGACATAGGAGTCCTGGCCACCAGGTAGGAGGCGTGTTTCTAGCAGGCACTGGTTCATTGATGCCAAGAGGAGGGGGAAGATTTGTTTGAAGTATTTTTTAAGATTCTTATGGTATCCCATCAGGACCTTGGCATTTCCTAAGTGGTGCACCGCGGACTGTGTCCCAGAGCTCCTCCTGTGTGATTAGGTTTAGGAGGTATAGTCCGGCGGTGCACTTTGTATTCCAGTGGTGTGTATAAAATCTTTAATTTTCTGGGGGTTGGTTGGGGTGTCATGGTATAGTTCTATGTACTAGCGTTGTACTTCCGCCTTGACTTTCTCTGGGTAAGTTGCCATGGTGCCGTTACCTTTGCAGACCTGTGTGCACGCAGAATGGTTGCCGTGGGAGTGAAATTGGCAGAAGAAGTACATTGAACAGGTTTCGCCTTCTTTTTATGAACATACCTTTTCTGGATACTTTGATTCGATGCTGGTGTTGAAGATGAGGGCGTTTAGGCAGGCGGATATTTCCGCCCATTTGCACCCCCAAGTGGGGCTATAACTGGACTTTGGGGTGTTGAGCTAGAGGTGGTCCAGTTCCGCGGTACACCTAATTGTGTTTATGTCAGCAGTGTACTTATGCGAGGCGAGATGGCAAGTTTTATTTGTTAGTTCAGTTTTGATATCTGCCCAGGTTTTGATGGGGTTTAATACAAAAGGGGTTGCGAATTCTGGGTTCATGACCTCATGTTCAACCCCAGTTGGATATTGCGCCTAATTTTATGTTTTCTGGGTGTAGCTTCCTCCAGGCTGACGCCTGTGTGGGAGTTCAAGTTGTTAAGAGCTGCACCAAAACAAGTTAGTGGTCAGAGAAAATGATCTTTTTTGTTGAAAAGTTGAAGATGTTCAAGCGGCGGGTTTTTAAGCGAATATGTAGTCAATTTGGCTCATTGAGAGGAGAGTTCCATCATTTATGTTGGAGTGGGTCATGTGGGGAAGGAGTAATGCTCTGGGTGAGGGTATCAGGTAGGCCAGGGGATGCCTTCATTGCATGGAATTCGTTGTGCCCCAGTGGATATCCACTAGGGTTATGCCATTAATCCATGTTGTGGTTGTACCAGCAGATGAAGTCGCCCAACAGGATGGTATCTGGTGGGAGGGTGAGCGTTGGGACGTTTTGAGGAATTGTTTCCTCTTGGCTGCAGTGCATATATGAATGCTATCAAGATTGTGTCCTTGTGGCTTGTGATTGTTGCTACCAGGATGCAGCCATGTAGATATGATGATGAGTTTGTGATTTTTAGTTTTTTGTTGTTTCAGATGACCACCCCACAGTAGGACATCCATGCCAATATGGATGGTGAGACCCTGGATGACCAGGATCCCACTTCCCCTGCAGGCAATGGGTTTCTTGGATGGCCAAGATATCTACAGAGGGTTTCGCAGGAATTCCATCTTTTTAACTTGGGACGCATGATCTCTGGCTCTCACAATGTTTAGAGTCACTATTGTCACTGAAATTCCTGAAGCACCTCAGGAGTGGTTGGGATGGCCGCCTGGCCCACATCCAACGCCCTTTTTGCTGGCCCTGCTCCATGTTGTTGGGCCAGTCCATTCTGTGTCATCGTCCAAAATTTTACCCTGTGCCAATTTCTCGCAGGTATTGCTGATTTTATGGTTTGCAGCAAATTTTCCCAAATTCAACTCATGGTGGTCCAGTGCAGTACACTGCACTGATTTGATTCTGTGGTTGCAGGGTGCAAATTTGGCGAATTGGGTCCCACATTTTCGCCCATAGTGGAGCTGAATTGTCCTTCTAAATTCGCTTAATTGATACCATTTGGTGGTTCAGTCAAATTGTTGATAAAGAATTTCAGTTTGGGCATACTGCTCTGATTGGTGACTCAGTTAATTTTCTCCATGTCCTCCTCAGCTTGGGCAGTCTGTTCTGACTGGTTGGCTTGGCTAATTTCCTCCATTTCCTCCTGAATTTGGCCAGGGTTGAAGGAGGAGGCCAAGGGTGATGCAGCCTTGGCCGCTACCCACTTGCAGGCCTTATGCATCATTTTGCCTTCTTTGAATGTTACTGGTTCTATGATGATGTAGTGTCCATCCTCTACCCATTAAATTTGGTAGTTGGCATTGGTTATTTTTCCAAAATCTACATCATCTTCATCTATGACGTTGTCACATAAGTCTGGGCCATGATGCCCTCCTTCACGGGGCATGTGTGTTCCTTGTGCCCCAATGCTGTGCAGTGGTTGCAGATAGGCAGTGCATGTTCCGGTGTGACACATGGTGGCTTTGACACACTCCCATCCAGGAGGGTAAATGCCGCTGTGCATGGGATTCAAGTGAAATCCGCGGCCACCTTGGGGAGTGGATGGATTATGGTAATTGCCTTTCCTGTGCACAGGTTCAGTATTAGGTGAAACCGCTATAGTTTGAGTTGTTCAATTTCTCCGTAGTTAGTAAGTCCAGCTTGGAGCTTCTCCTCAATTTTCTTGTGGAGAAGGGTGGTAGGGAGTGAGTCAAAAGAGATGAACAAAGTGTTCATTTTTTCCATCTGGTGCGCGCAGTGTGCACAATTTGTTTTCCATTGGTAGGACAAATTTTATGCAGACTTTTGCAGCAGCATCTGCATCTTCTTTGGTCCAAAGCCCATATTGATCCAGCTGCATGGGATGGTATGGGTGGTACCGTGCACCACATAGGGGAAGAGGGAGGCCTGTGCCTCGCCCACTTTCTCCCACAGAGTTGGAGACTTAACCCCTAGGTAAAGTCAGAGCCTGTAATCTACCTTTGATAGGGGTTGGGCATATTGTATTTTCAGTGTATTGATTTTGCTTTGTGGTGATCTCCAAAACCCGGACAGTCTCCGAGTTTGTGGTTTCATTGGTTGCATTGTTTCCTTTTCCTCCTCCAGGGCGTTTCTTGCCCTTTGGCGCACCGTTTTGTCCATTTCCTGATATGGCTTTAGCCCAGTTTAATTGGGATTTGTTGAAATCTCCCATCTCTCCTGTGTGATTATCAAAATTTCTGTTTTAATCAAATCATATCAACTAATGTTATTGTTCTGAGAAAGAAAAGCCTTTTAGAAAATGAAAAACGTATGTATCAAAATTTACATGATAATTAGCTAATGAAATCAGATATTTAAAAAGAAGAAATACCTTGTTTGGTCTGGGAAAAACTCTGAGGGCCCAATTAGATCATCGCTTACTCAACATAAATGATAAAGACAATGCTGGGATGCTAGAGCCCTTACAGATTGGCAATTATTGCCAGAGTCATCCACAAAGGACCTCACCCACTTTTGAATCTAAGACCTTGTGTAAACTTCTCAGTGATCTCAAAAGCATGAGCTTATTGAGTTATCATGAATGTTCCCCAGACCCCCTCCTCCATTTAATGAAAGTATAAAGATCCAGCACTCTGCTGATAATAGAGTGCTGTGTATTTCAATAAATTCTTTAATAAAGAGAGTATCCTACAGAAACTTTAATATTATTTTTTAAAAGATTTTAGACTCACCAAAGAAACTACTGCAATTGATAGAGGGCCCATGGTCATTGATATCTCTAATGGCAGTAGATGTTTCTCTGATGTTTTTGAAATTAGTGTCCCTCAGCAGAGAAAATTCAGGAAATCAACCCTGGGTACGTTGCAAAAACCATATATTCAAGGAACCATATACACAAATAATGACTTTGATCTGAGAATTT
This sequence comes from Massospora cicadina, assembly GCA_022478985.1. Taxonomy (NCBI): domain Eukaryota; kingdom Fungi; phylum Entomophthoromycota; class Entomophthoromycetes; order Entomophthorales; family Entomophthoraceae; genus Massospora; species Massospora cicadina. The sequence continues at coordinate 59,042 of JAKSZP010000134.1, forward strand.
AAACATCTATATCAATCTGCCATAATCAAGATAAAGCTGAAAAAAACTAATCTGTCAGATTGGAGTATCAAGTATGCCAGCAGAATTTAAAATGATGACTTGGTTGCTGCTCCTAGCTACCAAGTATGAGTCTAGGAAAATATCAGCTTTGATATAATCTACAGTTGGGTCTAACAAGGTCTGAAGGCTGGTCCTTTGAAGCTTGTGGAGTTGGACAGGAGATATTAAATAATTAGAGGGAACTTGGCTAGATATAGGCCAGAGGTTCTTAGAGAGAATGTTGATGGTTAGCCCCGCTGGCCAGGGCAGAGTGGGGAGATGTGGAAAGCAGTATGGATTCCATTAGCTAATATAATTGGGGACTTAACCTAGGCAGGTTCAAAGGTACCAAGAGAATGAACTCTTACTAAAAAAGCCTAAAATTAGGTAGAACATAAAAAACATTTTATTAAGTAAATCATTTAAACCATAAATAGTGCTAATAAAGAAAGGGTAAATTAAGGGATACAAGGAATGATCAGCACAAGCCCTGTTGGATCTGAGATCAGGTTAGTAATTATTATCTGAAATCGTTTAAAGGATAAAATGGAGGTAGATAACAGGTAAATGACTCATAAGATAAGGTAAAGTTAGAGATAAGATTAGATAATGCGGAAATAAGGAATTTATTTTTTCAGGGTAAAATAATAGTTGAGATGGGGGTTATCAGGATGATGCATTTAATAGTGGAGCACTTCAATATTGATTTATCCCAGTTAATCAGTTAAGGAATTTAGCAATGTTAATTAGAGTTGACTAATGCTAACTAATTTATAATTAATATTATTATTGAGTCTTCAGCCCAACAAAGGATTAAACGCTAAATTAAAGATTATTTGTGATTGCTTAAAGTCAAAAATAAATTGGAATCATTAAGTCAAGGCTTCACTTAAACTATTGAGAATCCTGACAACGCCCCCTTCAAGCCTCAACAAGGGATGCAATTTAAAGTTTCCAGGTTATATAATTATAATGCCTCAAGGGATCTGGTATAAACCCTAGCCCATTGAACATAAAAAGAGTTAGTATATGCAGTTGTTGGTGTGGCAAATCATTTCATAGATATTAAACTCATTTGCATCAAAAATCTTGATCTTGGAGAGGTGGGGATCCCAAGGTTTGGAACTTTAAACTTGGTGTTAAGATGTAAGGGCTGGTTCAGACGATTGAAGGCATTCAGTGTAGGATTAGGTTTAAAATAGAGTTGGATGTTAATATTGAGGCGATTGGGGCAGCTAGAGTCAATAACTGATTTAAAAGGAGGTGTAGTCCACATAAGTGAGTAAGGAGCGCAAAGCTGAAGATGAGGAGATAAATGCAGCAAGAATAGGTCTAAAGTAGTATATGGCGGCCAATATTACTAATCAGATTAACACTTTTAAATAAAGCGGCTTGGCCATCAGTTTGATCGACACTAAAGTTCAAATTGGGTGGCTTGGATTTAAATTTGATTTAAATATTCTCTTTAGCTTTTGGATCAGACATTTTTGGTTTTTTGATCCTGAGGCTGGTAATATTGGTAAAGGTTTCAGTTAGGTTAGTTGTAAGGTCTGAATCAGGCAACTTGGTTTTAAATTTAGTTAGAAATTTAAAATTTATATTTAAACTGGTTGGATACTTAAAATCCTCAATATTTAGTCTTTCCCTAGGTGGTGTATAATCACAGGTTAGGCTTTGAGAGGTAACCAAAAGTTAGTCTGGTTTTGGGATTTAACAATGAGGAATATTTTGTGGGCAGAGTGGCAGGTAGGCGAAGGCAGGAGCAGATGAATATTGCTTCATGTAATACATAAAAGCAGTCAGGTGGCAACTGCTTAGATTTTTTTATATTATATTGAGTTTCATTGGAGGATTTTAATTTTCTTATATTGACTGTAAATCCTAATTTATTAGTAATAATTAAATAATAATAAAATAAAATGTTTAGAATAATTTAAAGTGATAGGAGAGGCCGATTTGGTCTTAAGGGTACTGGACTCAGCTGGCCCAAGTGAACTAAAGAGGGTTTCAATAGCCTCAGTAGAGGAAAATGAGTTTGGAGCCAAAGCATTTAGCTCAGCAGCTTTCTTTTCATCGTCAAGAGGCTCTGTCTCAGCTGCCAAATTTAACTCAAGTTTTTCTTGGACTTTGGCTTTGATAGCGTCTGATTCATCTGTTGTAACAAGCCCAAGTTCAATAATTTTATTTTTAGCTTCTTCATTAATAGAAAAATGCTGACACCATGTATCATAAATTTTGGTCAAGCTCTGGGAATAGTTGTTTACAGCCTCTTCAATAACTGTTTGGACTTTATAAGAATGTTTTTAACCAACTGATAATTTTTGGAGCTCCTGGCTTCAATTAGGTTGAGGTCCCAAGCAGCATCCTAAGCCCAATCTCCTAATAAATGAGATTGAATATAGAAAAAGGTGAATTGGCAGGCCCATTCAATGTTTCAGGTTTCCTCAAAGATAGAATCCTCCAGGTCGTTGAGGAGCACTTTGAATAGATCCTTCATTGTTTAGATTATATTTTCATAATTTTGAGCTTTTTTGAAGGTGAGAGCATAGGTAGACTTCATATCTTTAAGGGAAGCTTGATGAAGTTTTGACATTTTGGGAGAGATTATCCAAGGGTGAGCGTATTAAGCTCTGGGTGCAGCTCAGATGGGTACCTGTAAGAGGGCACCATTATTTGTTGGGTCTAATGAGGTTTGAAGGCTGGTCCTTCAAAGCTTGTGGAGTTGGACAGGAGAGGTTAAATAATTAGAGGGAACTTGGCTAGATAAAGGTCAGAGGTTTAAAAGAGAGAATGCTGATGATTTTCCCCGCTAGCCAGGGTAGAGCGGGGAGATGTGGGAAGAAGTATGGATTTCCAGTAGCTAATGGAATTTATGAACTTAACCTAGACAGGTTCAGAGATCTCAAGGAAATAAACTTTTGCTAAAAAGAGCCTGGAATTAGGTAGAGAATAAAAAGTTATTTTATTGAGTAAATCATTTGCACCTTAAATAGTGCTAATAAAGCAAGGGATAATATAAAGACATAAGAATGATCAGCACAAGCCCTGTTGGAACTGGTAGCAGATTATTAATTATTAACTAAAATTGTTTAGAGGATAAAAGGAAGTAGATAACAGATAAAGGACTCATAAGATAAGGTAAAATTGGAGAAAAGGTTAGATAATGTGGAAGGAAGGAATTTGTTTTTCCAGGGTAAATAATAGTTGAAATGTGGATTATCTTGCTGGAGCATCAAATAGTAGAGCTTTTAATTTTTTTATCCCTTTTAATCAGTTGGAGAATTTAGCAATGTTAATTGGATAAGACCAATGCTAATTAATTTAAAAATAATATTATTTTTGAACCTTTGGCTCAACAAAGCATTGAGAACTAAATGAAAGGTTAATTGGGATTGCCCAAAGTAATTAATAATAGGAGGCCCCAAGTCAAGGCTTCATTTAATCTATTGCAAATCCTGACATATATACCCTAATTTGGCCTGATCAGCAGCCCCCATCCAACCAAACAGGCCTTCCCTAAGTGCACGAAGCATGATCAAGACTATTGCCTGCACTCAGTTAGTGGTTGGAATGGGGCTGATGTTTGTTGATCATTATTTCCTGCATCCACCTCCCATGGATTATACTTAAGAATAATCATATTGGCAATGCCATGTGGACAATAAATGCTGCTCTGGGTATTGAAGAATCCCCAATGGAAGCCAAGTTGTCAGCCTTCTGTTTTTAGTTTAATGGTGCTATTTCCAAGAAGCCTGACAGTCAATACTTGAAGCTATTTAAGTTGAATATCGACTATTATTTCTTTAAAGGGAACCAAGTCATCGCTTATGTCCTACCAGCTAGAGTATCTTTCCTATGGTAAGTAGGGCGAAATGGACGTAATTAAGTAAAGTTTAGAACGAGATATAGAAAAAACAACATAGTTTATTATAGTATAGAATAGGGGTTTATAAATGGTGCATTCAACAATATAAATCAAAAAAAGGCTTAATAAAGTTTATGGTGAGTTGAATCCAGAAGGGTGCTCTTGGTCAGGCGATGCATTCCAGATGATATAATGCCTTTGTAGCATGTTTTTGATAATGTAAAATTAATTTTTGACAATGCCAAGTTGGATGAGACTTGGTATAATTTAGGTTGATCTCTAGAAGATTCTTTATTTTTACCCTTTTGCAGGTTCATCTTAATATAATGCCTCTAGTGCCACCTTGAGTAATAGTCACTGACAATCTGATGATCCTTCATTTCATTTAAGCAGGATTTCATCTTTGGGTATAGAAGAACTTCGTCATCCTCTCTGAAGATTAGGGCCTTTTTTGCTGTTTGACTATTAATCAAATACGCTTCTAGCAGAATCTCTTAGGGACAGCGTTCACTAAAGGAAAATATCTCCAAAAAGAAGCACTTTGCGAAAGCAATCTCTTTTAGTTAAACAGAGAAAATAATCACTAATAAAAACTAGAAAATCTTAAGGTACTTTAATTATTTAAAACTTGGAGATATTTATAAGCCTTTAAGGCTCTCAAACTCGCCTAGGGGGAGCTTGGAGTGATAGCTAGGATCAACTTGGGTAAGAAGACCTCTTTGACAATGTGGAAAAAGGCGTAGGCTGTATTTAATCAGCGCTCTTTTGCCAGTGCAGCAGATCCGTTGACCTCTGAGTGGCAAGATCTTTACCAGCTGACTTAGACCTTTGCTATTTAGATTAGCAGATCCTTCCAGGGTCTGAGTTTTCCTTCACCCTTTTAGGAGTTCATTTTTTGAGTAAGTCTTGATATTCATTTAGTTTTTGTAGTTTTTTTTGACCAAATTGCAAATTTGATAATGTTCAAACCTTGCCATATTTGTCTGATTCTCATTTACTGACAATGCCCCCTCAAGTTCTTGCTGAGGAGGAACAAAATTTTGGAGGAATCTAGCATACACCTGTTTACAACGGCTCCCAACTTCACAGAGGCAATTGATTGTTCAGGATCCTGTTAGGTAGATTACCCGGTATGGACCTGACCACAGAGTGTCAAGTTTATGAACTTATCCTCTGGGCCAGTGATGGTAAAATAGGACGATTTCCATTAATTATAAAAATAGTCTGGACTGGATGCTGAGCATTACATTGATCAGCTTCCCTTTGTAAAATAGTACCCATGGATCTAGCAGCTAATGTTTATAGCCTAAATAATTCTTCAGCAAATCTTCATATAACTAGGCCAGTGGTTTCTGGCGTGGAAGTTTCAATTATAGGCTGCACGATAGAGGAGAAGATTGATTCTCAGCCATAAAGGGCTCAGAATGGCGACATTTGAATGACTCAATGATAGCTAACGTGATATGCTATTAAGGCCGCTGGTAAATATTCGTTCCATCTTAAAGGATCTGAGGAATCCATCTTTTTTTTTAGTACTAGATGGTCGGAATCCATCTTTTTAAAGGATGGCAACTAAGGAACCATTTTCTCGTCTTCAGATCCATTGGTAGCCAAATGTAAGGTGTCATAAAAGAATGATTTGTACTCATTAGAGAATAATTTGGCAACCACACTGGAAATAAAATTGGTACTTTTTTCAGATAGCAGCACCTTGGGACTTCCATGGCGACTGAATACCTGCTTCAGCAAAAAGAACGCGGTTGCTTTAGAAGTTTTGGAGGCAACTGAGAAAGCCTCAACCCATTTTGTAAAGTGATCAACCATGAGAATGATAAAACGGTGACTGTACATCGTCTTAGATAGGGGTAAAATAACGTAAATACTAATTGTGGCAAATGGGGCCGTGGGGCCCATGATGTGATGCTGGTATAGAGGATTGAGTGGCTTCTGATTTGCGTAAGTGAAGCACAAGTCAACAACATCTTTGAGTTTTTAATTATTCCTTCATAAAAGCAGCGGTCTCTCAGACATCAATGGTTTTCTTCACGGCGCTGTGCTCACGGTTACATGATCCTCCAAAGCGTATTTTGTCTGAGATGAGGGTCAAACATATGGTAGCTAAGAGTCTTAACCTGGTTATATAACAATACATTTTTGACTTGAGTCTGAGCAGCCATCTTCTTTGATCTCTTTTGCATAGTTAATAGCTCACACCCCCACTCTTTCAGTTTCACAATGAACCCATAGATCCAGTCCTCTTCATAAGAATAAAGGGACAGTAAAGCAATTGGGACTAGACGTCAGCGTTTTGGTGTATCATCCACACACAGTGGATTTTTGAGAAGCCGTAATTCTGGCGCTTAAGGCCAAATCATGCCAATCATCCATATGGGTCTCTTTGTTTGTAACCACCATAGGGAGGCATGGTCTATCACTACAGTGAAATGATTCTGTACAGAAAAAGATGTAAGTGTTTGATGGCTAGTAACATGGATAGACACTCACGTTCAGTTATGATGTAATTTCGTTCTGCTCAGGTTAACATCTTGCTAAAGTAAGATATGTGGTGATTGACCTGGCTTGCGTCCAGTTGTGCCAAAATGGCCCCCACAGCTACATCGCTAGCATCAATAAATAGAATGAAGGGTTTAACATAATCAGGATGCACCAGAATAGGGGCCATAGTCAGGGCTTTTTGTGAGACATTGAAGGACTGCTGCTGGGAATCCTCCCATTGGAAAGGGGCTTCTTTATGGAGGAGGTAGGTTATTGGCTCAGCGAGCTCAGCAAAGTGCAGTATAGATTGTTGGTAGTATCCAACCATGCCATGTAAAGCCTGAATGTCACGCAAATTGTTGGGTCAAGTCATCTTCCTAAATAGAGTTCACCTTGTCCAGGAAAGAACAAAATTTTTCACAGGTGACCTTATGACTGGAAATCCTTTTTGGTCTGAAAGAAATGACATTTGGAAGGGTTAACTTCAACGCAGCAGAGCGCAGCCATCTAACTACTTTCTTCAAATAGGTTAAATGCTGGCTGAACATTAGCAAGAATATAGTTACATCGTCCAGATAGATCAGCACACATGAATCTTCAGGTCCTCAACAGGAAGTCCTTGGACCGCTGTAAAGGTGCCAGGGGTTACAAAGCCCCTAAGGCATGCAAGTGAATTTGAATAAACCTTCACATTGCTATAAGCGCGCATTACTCTTAGCCATCTGGAGCAAGCTCTATTTGCCTTTAACCGCTTGCAAGATCCATTGCAGATAAAAAAGGGACCCAGCTAAGAGGCTTAAGGAGTTGTCAATACTATGTACCGGGTAGTCATCTTACTGAGTAATGGCATTCAGATGGCGGTAGTCCATTACCACACAATGCCCTCCATCCTTCTTCCACACAATCAATAACGGCGAGGCCAAGGAAATTTGAGATGGTTTTAGCAACCCAGCATCCAATAGTTGCTTCAATTCTTTTGTGACCTAGGCTTCCTAAACTTTAGACTTCCAATAGGGCAGGCGCAAATTGGAGGGGCATCGCTGGTCAGAACTTAATGTTGCACCCCCTTCATCTAAAAACCTCTGGGCCAGTAGAATACATTGGCATATTTTTCAATTAGGGCAACAGCCTTTGTTGTTTGCAAGTAAGCGAGCACCAGATTTACACTATGATTTGAGCTATTGTAATATTTTCAACTAATTTAAAAGTCTCGCAGGTATCCACATTCTAAGACAGACTCAATCTGGTCAACGGGCATTGTTTGTCATATGTGATAGGTCTGTTCCGAGTTATCTGCACAGGTTAATCACTAAAGTTGGTCATTAGGACAGTCAATGGGCCCCAGTAGGCAAGATCCAGCACTCCAGGAGGTAAGGAGTTCTTAAAAAGCGGGATTACTCTCTCCTTGAAAACTTAAATAAGTGGTCAGGTGGTATGGTAACTTGGAAACCAGTCTCCATTAGGATCTGCGATTTAGGTGGTATGAATAGGTGGCCAGGCGTATACACAAGCATTCCTTCCATAGCCTCTTCATTGGAAGGCGGAAGCTTGCTTTTTATCCTAATTATCTGATAATTTAGTTATTCAATGCAGTCCAGGTGTTCCAGTTGGAAACATCGGGGTTTCCTCTTCCCTTTTTCCTTAGAAACATCTTTCACAACCAAAAGAATGTGGTACCCTAAAATAGAAAAGTACAAATCCTTGTAGCTTATTAGAGTATCATATTTAACTAGGATCTGGGTGCTAAAAAGCATGTCGTAAACATCATTTTCTAACATAATGGGGGGAGCCATAACAACCAGAGAGACTAAATATAAGGTAATTAAGAGTAGGCTCCCAGGGTTTGGGTGTATTGAGGTCCTGAAGTTCCATAGACTATGGAGTGATTTGGGTCTGGTGCAAGCTTTATCAGCTTGAAAATACAAGAGGTAGTGACATTGATGGAGTAGCCAGTGTCAATGATGGACAAGATCTTAACCTTGCGAAAATGACCTCTACTCAAGTAACTTTGGTGCTAAAGTGAGGAATCAAGTAAATGGCGTTTCTGAGAGGGAGTGAACTGGAAAAGGAATAGTAAGAGGAAGTTAAGTATTATTCAAAAGTTTAGAATCTGGAACGTCCAATTCGTCAGGTTTCTCCAGAACATGACACTCAGCGCGTAGAGCAGCAGAAGGTTGGGGTTGAGGCGTTGCATTGTCATCAGAGGATGCCTCACATCCTATGCTGGCTCCGCTTTTCCCAACTCATCATCTTGCTTCTTCCAACAGAGAATTTAGTGGTGGCCAAAAATTTCACAATATGAGCATAGGTTGCGACATGGTTTTGATTTCTGGAAGCGCCCAACGGAGTGGATATTAGGTCAAATCCCCTTATTGTAGCTTGGACTACTTCTGGATCAGAAATTTCATTATTAACTTCTTAATGTCGAGGATAGATATAAAAATCTTGTAGGCGTTTTGTTAATAGAGTATCAGTTTAGTACTGTGTTGAAAAGCGGAGAGAAATACTGATTTGGTATCATCCAAGGTAACCCAGTCATAGGAAGTTAACAACTGTGCTTCAAAATAGAAGCGTTTTGCAAATTCAATATAATTTAACCCTCATCTAAGGCGGATACTCATGAAAGCCTGATTATGGTTAAAGAGGGTTAAGTTACTGCCATATGCTTTGATGGGCCTCCTTAATGGCTGCCTTTGTATTTTTTGAGATTGTTAACCAGATTATGACTATTTTTGGTATCAGTTAATATGATTTATGAATTGGGAATTGATGCTAATCAATTATCTAATCAAGGGTTTTTGACTGCTTAATATAATGAGAAAATAGATCACCTTATGTCAGGAACCCTTTCTGACTAAATTCAGCTGGTTCTACTTTTGAATTTGAAGATCCCAGCGGTTTGAGTTATTTATGTCATGCAACCTAGACTACTTAACCTTGTTCAACTTTCAAGAATTCAGTGAATCTCAGCGGTTGATTATGACAGGCAATATATTCTTCTGATTTACTTAATTTAACCTGCTTCTACTTTTTGTTGATTCAGTACTATTTTAGCTCATCAAAATGAGTTCTTTCAGGGGTGGAAGGCGAGTTGGTAAGGGCGAACGGCTACCAACCTTAAGGTTGTGGGTTCGATTCCCGCCCTTTGCATATCGATTGGGGTGCCAGCCAAAGGAAGCTATTGGTGGTTAGTAGGTCTAATAACACGAAAACCTTACCCATGACGTAACCAGAAAAATTTGAGTCCAGATCTGGAGGTGGAAAAACTTTCTTCAATGGAGTTGACCCAGTTCAGGTTTCATGTCATTTCTTTCATTTCTTTCTTTTGGTAATGCCTGTCCCCTGGTCAGCTTGCCTCAGTTAAATAAAATGAGTTCTTTCAATATCTTATGATTCACAAAGCATCTATGTAAATTGCTAATTGATTTTCAAGGATAATTTAATGGTGCAGCTTCAAGTAGTGCTCCTCAACCAATTATGTTGAGCTATTTCAATACATCATTCATTTTCATGAGATTTAATGTTGACTAATGCTGAGGATCAATCTACAACTAATTTGATTCAATAGGATTTACCAGCAATTAATGCCAAGGATCAATCCACAACTATTACTTTATTGTGCATTTCAGCGGACAATGCCATGATTTTTATTTATGATTGCCAGCTGACGCTGCTAAAGATTTTTGTTCTAGGGTTACTTGCAGACGCTGCTGAGAATTTATGGGATAGATTTTAAATTGCCAGTGGTTACACCAATGATATTTCGTGAGTTTCTGGCGAGTTATAAAAAGATTATAAGGTTGGATACTTACCAATGTATTTTGCCCCATGCTACCCCAGAATCCAATATAACCCCAGATCATATGAAAGTTTTTTGGTTGGGCTGATTAGCTATATAAAAGCTCCACCTTTTTATACTAAAAAATATCTACATTTGCCTATTCTCCTTTTTAAGGGATTCTTTCCTAAAAATCCAGAATAAGAAAAAGATACTCAAGGATTAAATGCTGGGTCAAGCATCTAGGGAGTGGTTGGCACTACCACTCCCTGATGCCAATGAATGCAGCGTATCAAGGGGTCAACAGTTTTCATACTGTTGATCCTAGCACACTATCCAAGTTCCTGAACCATTAAAAATGGTGAAATTTTTAACATGGTGCATGTCTTGAGATAAGGCATCATATTTTCTCAAGCTTTGCCATCCAGACAGGTTTGTATTTTCTGGCATTTTTGTCAGTCACTAGCCAGCTCCTTTACGCTCTCATATACAAAGAGGTATGATTAAATTGTCTCAGCACCAAGGATGTAGTTCTCCTTAAAAGTAGGGTTGAAGTATCTAACGGGTTTGTAGAGGATATGAATGGCAGGAGAGAGCAGGCTTTCCAAGTCAGTGTGCCCCCTAGTACCTATATATCATTATGAAGGATAGCCCTATCAAAATGATGCCGGGTTTCATCCTTGTCATCCTGAATAGTGGCGTAACATTGATTTGCGCGCTTAAGGGGGCTTAGAATCATTAAAATGGCATAGGTCCTTGATCTCTTCAGACTATTGGTTTATTTCTTGGAGAGAGCATCCTGTTTAGATATAATTGTTTGGAGTCAGGTAATCATCCACTCACTGTCAGGATTTGCTTGGTTTTAAGAGCTGATAAGATTAGAGCAGGTGCCAATAATCTTCACATATTGGTTGTATAAGAAGGGTAAGATCAAATCAGCATCCAGATGTTCCCCCTCAAAAGTCATCTCAACTACTCAGGCCACCAGTAACAGTTGTCATTTAAGAGCTCTAAGCTGGGCTTTGTGGTCTTCATTAAAAAAGGATCAAGCAGGTGAGGAGACTCCTGGAGGACCTCGGGAGCTCCAGACCCAGGGACCCTTGCTCTCTTTCTCTCCAACTGGGTCCTGTTTCACTGAGGGCCTCATTGTGCACCGTAACTTCTGGAGCCAGCATCATTGCAAGTTGTTCACTTAGCTTCTGGATATGAACAAACAAATTGACGAGTTGATATCAAGTCACTAGGCAATCTTTGGTATTTCATTTGAGGAGGGTGGATAAGGTACGTTCCACTCTTTGGTCCATGTCAGTGGTTAGTTTGACTGTCCGCTGGGCGAGTTCATTCTACATTTATTTGACAGCTCCAGTGTCAAATTTGTGCAAGGTGGCGCTGGATGCCATAAATCTTATGACGGTTGCTCATACTGGCCTCCTGATTATCTTATTTGAAATTAGAGGCAACTTCATTTAATTCAATGAGCTGAGAGTGAATCTGGTGGGTCAATCCTAGCTGTCACTGCATCTCCTTTTAGTGGAGTGTGAGAAACTGAATTTTTTGGTATAAGGAAGGATGCACGAATTGTTGGAGGTCAAATATATATGGGTCGCTTCTATAAACATTGCTCAAAATCTCTGACGAGGAATAGTATTGGCACATTCGAATAGTCTGGGTAGAGCTGCTATGAGTAGTTCTACCACCAGGTGTTACGTCTTCGCCTAGAAGCTCTCAATTTGTTTAAATGACATCAGAAGCCTAAATTTGATAGGTGTACTCATCAGGAACTGAGATAGTTAAAGCCATGGTTGCACTGAACTAAAGTCCTCACAGTTGAGGTAGCGTCACATAGTCATTATTGATAGCGACCCAACGGGTCAAACTCACATTCTCCTCCATATTTGGAGAGCTGTCCTCGCTAAGTTATTCATACAGAAGGTATGTCTTCAACAGGAGCCTCAGAAGGACCTGGCAGACAGCACAATATTTGTAGAACTTCATCATCCTCTCTGAAGGCCACGGCCTTCAAAGGCTGTTTTATTTATTAGTCAATTGCAGCTCCAGAAGAATTTTTTAGGGACAGACTTCCCTAAAAATATCTCCCTGCATAAGTACTTTTACGAGGCATACTTTTTTAGTGAAAAAAGCAAAATTTAATCACAATTTGAGATTAACTAAAAGAGCTGGATGTATTTTTATTAGTCAAAATTTGGAGATATTTATAGGTTTTCAAGCAATAAAGATCGCCTAGGGGGATCTTGGAGTGATAGCTGGGATTAAGTTGGGTAAGAAGATCTCTTTGACGATGTGGCAAAAGGCGTAGGCTTTATTTTAATCAGCGCTCTTTTGCCAGTGCAGCAGATCCATGGACCTCTTAGTGGCAAGATCTTCACCAGCTGACTTGGTTCCTTTGCTAGTTGAATTGGAAGATACTTCCAGGGTTTGAGTTTCTTTAACCCTTTTATGAGTTCATTATTTTGAGTCAGTTCAATACTCATTGAATTAGTGGAGTTTATTTGACCTAGTTGAGATTTGGGTCATATTTGAATTTAGCTCATGTTCCTCTGAATCTCATGATTCCCAACAAGTATCTTATTCTTGATTTGGTCTCACGAAATTTTAAGGTCAATTTGTAAGCCATACCAGTTATTGATTTTCCAGGTAATTTATAAGGTAAATCTTTTACCTCCTTACATAAGTCTAGGCATAAATTCGGTTGTAGGAGTAAAGTTGTTGACATTCTTCCCATTTTATCCTATATTCTGATATTAAAAATTACCCCTATGAGATTATTGACAGGGGAGTATCAATGCAATTATTGACTATGTATGCAATTGTTAGTTACTCCAGTTTCAGGAGACTTGATTGAGTACTTATTTCTGCATTTTTAAGTTATTTCATATGGCCCATCCCAGATGAAAAATAATTTTCTGCCTTTGGGTGCTATCTTATTGTGCTAATACAAAAACAAGTCAAAATCTAAAGGTGGAAAAACGTTGGCAGGGTTCATTTGCTGATTGATCTTCTCTTGTAACTGTCTTGGCTAAATTTTGACTTTGCCTTTTTTACAGTTATATAATCTTCTGATCCAATCATAATAGTTCTTTCTCAGAATCTTTGGTATTATCACTGGTGACTTCAAGAGCTAATAAGGCCAGGATTCCAGGTTATCTACCATACAAGGCCTAGAAACGAAAAATTTTGGTAATCTGATGAAAGCCTATACTGTAAGCCATCAATGCACTTGGGAGATATTGGTCCCGTTGTGATGGATTGTTTGTGGCCATCTTGCATATAATGAAACCAACATTTCATTCACTCTTTCTACATTCCCGTTAGATGATGGGTTGTAAGTCTCTGAGGTTAGTTATGAGTTTCTATGCTGTTAGATAAAATCCTCACGACTCTTGACATAAAGCAATTACCATTATCGTTTAGCAGTACCTGCTGCAGCCATTCTTAGAAAATATCTTGTTATAAAAAAGTTGCGCTAGCTTTGGCAGTCTGCGCAGGAATGGCGATTGATTCAACCCACTTTGTGAAATCATCATTTACTACAAGGATGTATTGATATCCTCCTGTGGATTTATGTTTTGGACCTATAATGTCTAAACTGATGGTAAGAAATGGCTGAGGGGTCCTGAGCTAATAAAAGTTATTAAACTTATGCAGCGATCCTTTTTTTACAAGTGATGCAATCATCTAAGACTTCCACTATGGAGGTTAACATTCCATTCCTAAAAGTAGATATCCTTGATCCATTCATAAGCTTTCCTGGCTCCTCCGTGTCCCAAGGTATTATGGGCTACCACTATAACTGGAACTCATTATGAAGGCATAGTAAGATAACCAGTCAATTCAGATTTTCACATAAAGTAATCTATTGAGAAACTTTTTATTTTGAACTTGTTGCTTATACATATTCTGAACTGGTTTATCTTTGTCCTCCCAAGAGTCTGGTTTCTTGAGTAAGTTGTGTAATCATTCAGCTATGCTGTTGTCTAGATATAGTAGGGGCAAACTGGCCAGCTCATCTATGTTCATACTTTTTACACCAGCTCAATGGACAATATTTATGTCATAGTGCTAAAGTTTGAGAGTCCATTGGGCCAATCTTACTGCAATAACTTTTATGTTTAATGCCACTTTAATAAATCGTGGTCTGTAAAAACTGTGAAGTTCTTACCATACAAGAAGGGCCAGAAGTGTTTTACCACCAGGATAACAGTTAAGCTCTCTCTCCATGATGCTATGTTTTCGCTCAGCTTTGGAAAGAGTTTTAATGTAATTAGACACCGAGTGGTCAATGGCTTCATCACCCAATTAAGAGAGAATGGCTTTAGGCTAAGTCAGAGGTGTTGGTAAACAGAATGTAGGTCTTTCCATAAAGCATATATCATAGAATTGGTCCTCTCTTCAACTAACTCTTCATTGACTTGATTCAGTTCTTTGTTCTATTCCCCGCATAAAAGTGGTATTTATAGCAAGTGTTAGCATTTGCCCTCTCAGATGCAAAGGAAGAATGTGCTGGGTCAAAATCAGCCAAAATGGGAAAAGTTGGCAATTTATGAGTTTGTGATGAACTTGAAAGCGATTATAATAATATTAACAATATAATTGATCAAAAGACCCTGGTCGATTCTCAGTGGAACCCCACAAATTGGGGTAACATGATTTTGAATAATACTCAGGCAGCAATCATAAAATCAAGCAGTCAGATTACTCTGACCACGCTGTGACCCTGGGGCGTCCATCAAATTGTACTCCCCCAGCCACCACCAGGTCCCTTCATGAACCTATGCGGGGACCCCTTTTTATAGGTGTGGAAGGGATCCCTGAGGTAAAATAATTTCCTCTGATGGGGTTTGGCTGAAGTTCATTAAAGCGTTACCAAACAGGTACATAATATCAGCCATTAATCCCCCATCCATCATACAGCCAAGGTGAACTAAGTATTCTGGGCTTCAATAGGCTGCTTTTTCATATTTTTTAGTTTAGATGGCAACAAGCTGTACCAAACCTACTATTGGATTCCTTTTGACCTTCAATACAGTTAAATATGTTTTTGGTCAGATTTTGAGGGTATCACTTTTTACTTTTTCTACCCCACGCTTCTATTAAAAACCTAAAAAACCAAGTTTATATTAGTGCTTATTTTTATTTTTTATTAATTCCTTTGTGGATCCAGAGGTGTAAGCACCAGTAAGAAACAATAAGCTGGACTCTACAAAATGGTGCTCACTACAGGGGATCTTTGTACAACAAAAATAGTTGCTCTTTTGGACCTGGCCAACTGGCGCCCAATTGCACTCTCCAACACTGACACAAAAATTCTAATAAAAAATTTTTAGCAGCTAGATTAGGCGCAATTGCATCTGACGTCCTATCACCCAAGCAGTTTGGGTTTATACCAGGGCGTTCAATCTGGAACAACATACACCCTGTTGCAAACGTTTGTCAATCCAAAGCAACTGGTGCCCTGGTCTTCTTGGATCAGGAAAAGGCGTATGACCGTGTTAGCTTGCCATACCTAAAAGAATGTCTACATGCCTTCAAACTCCCACCAAGATTCATAAAATGGGCGATGCTCCTAACATAATCTGCAACCATGGCTGTATGCGGCCCTGGATTCCTAACAAACAAGATCAAACCACACAGAGGGCTCAAACAAGGGGATCCCCTCAGCCCACTGCTATACAAGCTCAGCTTTGACCCACTCCTCCGAGTAACTGACTCACGTCTCATGTGGATAACCTCACAAGGACAACCAACAGTCAAGATACTGGCCTTTGCGGATGACTGCGTAGCAGGTATAGCAAACAATGAAGATGCTTGACAGCTGGAACGCACTCTAGAGGAATACTCCAAAGTGAGCAATGCATCACTCAACAAAAGGAAGACAGAAATCACCCTCTTAGGCAAATACACAAACAATTGGGCCACAACATCAGAACCTCATACCAACACATGAAGAAAAAACCCAATCATTTTACCCTCTGCAACATCTACCACCACCACTCTGTCCAACACTTTGGAATCTGGCTATAATCAGGGGGATATGCTAGTGAGACAGTAAAAAGTAACCTGTTACAACGGGTATCCAAACGCGTCACCTCCCTCAAGGGAAGAACCCCAGGACTAACAGGACGAGTTACAGTTGCTAACTCGCTCATCCTCCCAATACTGTGGTACCAGGCCCACGCGATAGCCTTCTCACCTACCTTTATAACCTCGATCCGCGCGCTTATCCAGGGCTGGCTGTGGCCTGGCTCTCACCCTCCTATACGGATGGAAACACTATTTGGTCCATGCTCAAGCGGAGGCATGGGACTAAAAGATTTTGAGAGCCACGCCAATCACATCCTAGGTACCTGGATAAAGGAAATCCTTGCTCCAGACCTCCCGCAACAACATTGGTCCAGAGCAGCAAGGACTAACTTTGCACAGGCGCTCAAATTAACCAACCCACATAGTCAACCCAGACTACTTTCATACCTTGCCAAGCACCCTACTGCAACGGGTCCGCATGAAACCTCCCTCATTTCAAACATATCCTCCAAACTATCCACCGTATGGGATGGACCATAGAGAACATAGGTACTATACAGGGAAGGGGACGACCCAGCCTCCAATTCAAATTAAGAAACCCAGAAAACCACCCCCATAGGGATATGCTCGCAACAACCCCAAGCATAGCTAGATAGATTACCTATTATTGTTGGACAATCCCTATGATTTAACCACACAGAAGGCAATGTGGAAAATGACTCACCACCCACTCCTACAGCCAAGGATAAGAGCAAACGCCTGGCGCTGTCTGAGAGGGACCTATAGGACGACGGACCATTCCAACTCACTCCACAAAACATGTGTAGTATGTGGAGGGGAGGGATCCCTACATCACCGCCTAGAAACATGCCCCACAACCAAAGCTATATGGCAGGAAGTCGCACGCCTGTTTAAGATCCAAAATGAACAAGAATTTTCGATATCAAAGAGCATCTTCACGCTCCAGATCGAGTCACTGATCCAATCTACCCTCCGTTCCCTAATAATACCCATTGCAATGTGGAAAATTCACACAATTGCATTAGATGCGTTCAAGGGCACGGTACCAACCATTCATGGGGTTATTAACAGATTCCATGTCCACTTACTGGAGCACTTCCAAGTCTGACTCTATGGATATATAAAACCAAGGCAAAAAGCGCTCATAGAATCATGGTTCCCACTCTGGTTCCTCCACACAGACCCTTTCCTTCACACCTGTTCCATAGCAGGGGAAACCACTCAGAGTAGTGCACCAACCCCCATACCTGGCAGTCCCGCTGGCAACAGGGGTAACTTGAGTACCCTGGGGTGCCTAATTTTATATATGTCAATTAATTCCTTAATTTACATATATTTGGTAATGTCCATCCCCTGGTCGGCTTACCTCGGTTGAATAAAAAAATAGTTGCTCTTGAAAAGCAACTAGCAAGCGCTTTATTCCTCTTTAAGGATATTGAGCAGCGCCCTTAAAAACCCCCTTAAGAAAAGTTCACCCCCGGTGAAGGGAGCATAACTTCGTTCCTATATGTCTATGAATCTGTAATGCAAGACTCATCAGACAAGAAAAAATTAAAACACATCCTTCCTTACTTGAGTAGTCTAGCGCAAGGAATGATAGTCCCATACTTGGAACATCTGCATACATGGGTAGAGGTCTAAGAGGTTTTCTTAGCTAAATTTGGTTCACAGTGGAGCCCTAACAGGGATAAACAGGCCTTTATGCGCTTAAGCATATATGAGGACGAAACATCTGCTGTTTTTGCTGGGCGATTTTACCTCGCTGCACAAAGGTTGTCAACGTCTAACATGGTAACCATGGATAATGTATCGCTGCCATATTATCTGGGTTAACTTCTCAACCCTCTCTAGCCTGGCATATCTTTTTTTAGTACTAGATGGTCCCAACCCAAGGGGGGGATTCATCGATGTTTATTGAATTACGCCTGGGATCCTAAGAGCCTGAGGCGAGGGAAGGGGAGGGAGGAGGCATCGAGAAAGGGAGGGGGGTTTGCGCGCCAGAGCCGTGCTGCAGTGACAACTGAGCGGGGGAGGGTTGGCGACATAGTGCAGACCTTCAGGGCCATCTCAAAGTGTACCTGAAAGTGGGTGATCATGTGTGGAAGGGTCCACACCTGCTGGTCAAAGGCAGCACGAAGGAAGGAGTTATGGATGGTCCAGATGGCTGTGGCATAGGCGAGGACACGGAGGGGTCGGTGGCAACCAGGCAATGTCTGCTCAAACATGAGGTCTTGCACAGGGTGTCCAGACCAGGGCTGAGCATGGAGGAGCGCGCGGGCCTTTGGCCAAAATGCGGCGACACCTGGACAGGTGAAAAACGATGGAGGTGGGAGTCAATAGGCTCCACACAGCGGGGGCAGCTTCAGTGCTGGAAGGTAGGGCCAGTCCGGTCATCTGTCCTGTATGAACAGTGGAGCACCCTCCATAAGGTGTTGGACACCTTTGCTGACAGGATGGGGTGATAGACGTCCTTCCACAATTCCTTAAGGTCAAATCTCACGGAGGGAGGGAGGAGCTCAAGGAGTCTTGGGCGGATGGGAGGACGATCTTGGGGGTTGAGGCGAGTTGTGACAACTTGTCCATTGTGCACAATTGCATGGCGACGGGGGCTGAGGCCAGGGCCTTCCCTTCTGTATGGGAAGGCATGGTGGATCCGCGCGCCTACTCGTTTCAGGGCAAGGAGAGCCTGGTTCCAGTAGGGGGATGAGGATGGTTTTAGGCGATGGCCTGGGTGGTTTGTGAGCCACTCCCCTAATGAGGTCAGAGATGCTCTAGGAAGACCCAGAGCTGCTGACACTGACTGGCGGAGGGCGGGCGCCCATTGGGGCATGGGGGTCGCGTCCCAGCAGACAATCGGCCATAGGAACTTCAGGAAGATTGTGGTGGCGTGGGATCGCGTGTCCAGAAGCCCTAGGCCCCCTTCATTGCAGGGTCGGGCAATGGTTGAGAGGGCCATTGGTGGATGGTTTGAGCCCCAGATCCAACAGCGGAGGAGTACATTGAGCCGCGTATAAAAGGCATCTGTGAATGGGCAGACGTGCGCTAGGAACCAGACTTTGGAGAGGAGGAACACATTGGCCATCAGAGCTCGACCCTGGGGGTGATGTGCCGCCGGTTCCAGCTGGCAATCCTGGAGTTAACTGCTGCAAGGAGCAAGTCCTCATTGTCTTTTAGCGCAACTCCTTGTTGGTTGGTGAGAACGCCCAGGTGACGGAAGGTACCGCGCTCAGGTTCAATACCAAATGGTAGGGGGAAGGTGGGGGAGCCGACCTGTACAACTGTTGTCTTGGAGGTGTTGACCATGGCGTTGGACGCCTTGGTGTACCTCTCAATGGTCACAGCAGCGAGGGCAACATCCCCAGGGCAGCCAAATGCAATGGCAGTGTCATCTGCAAATGCCATGGTGCGTGTGGGGGCTTTACCTGGGACCAGAATCCCTGTTAGCTTGTCCTGTAAGGAGGCCAAGAGGGGGTCAAGGGTGATGTTAAAAAGGATAGGGCTCAGGGGGTCCCCTTGCCGGAGACCTTGTCCAACTGGTACTGCCACTGTAAAGCCCATTGGCGCCAGGACTCTGGTGTGGAGCTGGTCATAGAGCGCTGATATCCAGCGCCTAGCTGCGGGTGGGAGATGGAAGCGGGCCAGGGAAGCATCAATATACTTCCAGGCTACCCGATCATATGCTTTCTCCATATCCAGGAGAGCCACAAAGCCATTCACCTTACGAGAGTTAGCAGTCAAAGTCACGTGAAGGTCATTATAGTTGTCCCATAACGACCTCCCCGGAATAAAACCGTGCTGGGATGGGGAGAGGCGAGGTGACACCCATTTGGTGATGCGGTTGGCCAGAAGCTTCGTGAAGAGCTTGTGGTCTGTGTTGATCAACGCTATGGGGCGCCAGTTCGCCAGGTTCTCACGGTCTGACTTCTTGTGAATGAGGGTCGTGATTGAGCCTCTGGAGTCGGGGAGGACCTCGCCATTCACCAAGAGTGCAGCGAAGAGGTCGCGGAGGGTTCTGGCTATCACTGCAGGTTCCAGAAGGTACACCTCAAAGGGTATTCCGTCTGGGCCTGGGGCTCTAAGCCGTGGGGATTTCAGAAGAGTTTCCATCACCTCCTGGATGGAAATAGGCGCCAGTAGAGCCTCATCAGCCCGTGGGTCAATGGGCGGCTCTGGAGCCCGCCACAGGAAGTCTTGGATGTCCGATGGGTCCACCTGGGTGGCATGGAAGAGGCTGGAGTAGAAGCGGTGTAGTTCCTGCGTGATTTCCTCCTTATCTGAAGTGGTTGTAGTGCCAATCTTCAGTGCAGTAATATCCTGCGCTGTTGACCGGGCTTTCTGTTTCTGAAAGAAGAAGCGGGTGGGGCGTTCCCATTGAGCATAGTAACGAGATGTTGTAAAGTTTGCTGCCCGTTCTTCCTGCAGTGTGAGCTCCAAGCGGAGTGCTTCCTGCGCCGCTTCCCAGTCTTCCAACCATCTGGGAGAGGGCGAAGGCTGGCAGTTTCGCTCTAGATGTCTGATTCTGGCTTCCGCCCTTTTGACTCTGGCGCGAGCTGCAGTCATATGGGCTTTGGCACAGTTGTAAGCAACGCGGGTGATGCCCTCCTTGGTCACCGCCCATCTAGCCTTGTGGTCAAGCAGGTGGGGTGGGGGAGGTGAGAGTCTCCCGGATGGTCATAGACAGCTTCTCCTTAGTGAAGGGGTTGTTGAGAAGAGCTGGGGCAACCCTAGGCCAGAACCTACGCGACGGTCTAAGTGTGGTGGTGAGGACAACGGTGAGTGACCTGTGATCACTCAGATGGTTGTCACGAGAGATGGGAGAGGAGACGCGGCCAATTAGCAGGGGGCCAATCAGTGCCATATCTATGCGTGACGCCGACTGGAAAGCTCCTCCATCATACTGGATCCTAGTCATGCAACCTAGGCCAGACGCGGAGGGTGGAAGCGCATCTATAAAGCCGCTCAGGCGAAGGAAATCCTGGAGGCGACTTGATCCAGGGCGTTCCTTTGCTGCAGGGGGGTAAGAGTCACGGACGCGACTTATGGTTGTGTTGAAATCTCCTAAGAGGACTGTTTTCCGTGGGAGATTGAGTTGGAGGAGCTCTTCCAAGAGCCGATTTTTCTCCTGACCTGCATTAGGCAGGTAGATGCTTGCAGCGAAGAAGGAGAAGTCAGGAGTGGTGAGTTTTGCCAGTATGAGGCGGCCACCTAGATATTGTGAAAAAGAATGGGTTTTAACCCGGGGATTCAAAACAATAAGGGCGGCATGGTTTGTCCAGAAGGAGTTGCCTCCAAACTGTTCATTCCATGCAGATTGTTCGTGGGGAGGATATGGGGCTCCTGGACAGCAGCGATGTCAATTTGTGCTGACCTGAAGTTTCGGAGGAGGCGGGCTCTCCGCTTAAAGTCCCGCAACCCATTTGCGTTGATGGATTGCAGGGCCAGGGTGCTGCCATGGGGACTCATAGCTGTTCCCCTACATGCCTGGGGGGTTGCCAGCGCTTAAACCTGCTGCTGTGAGGCAGCTAGTTTTGAGTCCTTTAGCTTGACTATTAGCTGCAATCCGTGAGGAGCGTCGAGGGTTCTGAAGGGAAGGAGAGGGTGGGGGGCGGAGGACCCAGTAAGCCAGCCTAGGATGCTGCCCCCGATCCGTTGCAGGGGAAGGACCTGAGGGTGCTCAATGGTGACCTCCGCGGTGTCCCCATTTGATGAGTCTGAGTCCATATTCACTTCCTCCAACATTGCAAAGGATCCGCGCGAAATGGACTGTGGGGTTGGGGTAGGACTCTTTGAGGTGGCACTTCTACCGCAGGCCGCGGGTTGCCAGTCCATGCTGGTGGGCATAGCTCCATTGGGAGCTGAGGGTTGATGCGATAAATCGCTGGTGGAGGTTGGTGGGGGTGCTACGGAGCCCTGAGTGGGGGTAGCTGACGAGGGGCACCCTGTGGGAGATGCCTTGCGCTTGGTGAGAGAGGGAGTTGACTCTGGGAGATTGGAGGGGGTGCCCATTGGAAGGGGGCATGAGCGCGAAGGTATCCCATACCAATAGTGGGGTTAGCTGTTTCAACTTCTAGGCGTAAGGCCTCAGGGGACAGGTCTTGAACGGGAACCCATTGTGTGGGTTGTGGAATTGCTGCTGCAGCCACGTGGGATCGTTTTTGGCCTGGTTTAGGCCCTGGGTGGTGGTTAAGAGGGCTTGTTTTCGAGCTGTGCAGCCACTATACAAGTGTCCAAGGGCGTTACACCATGAACACCGGGGGCGCGCCTGATCAGGGTCGACAAAAAAGATCTCAGGGCATGCCCCAACTACCGCCACACGAGGAATAACCTCAATGTTGCGGGATACAGTGGGGGAGGGGATGAACGACGCCCTAGCAGTGCGAGCTCTTTGAGTGGGAGCATAGTAAGAGGGGACGCTAAGGTCCACTGAAAGAACAGATCCAAACTCCATTAAACCACGATGGAGTGCCAGTTTAAGAGACTCAGGATCAACAGTCGTTGGTAGGTTGGAAAAATTAACCCATGAAATTTTCTCCAGGTGAGAGCGTGTGCGGGAGATGCGAAGAGATCCGCGTGGAATAATGACCTGGAGAATGGCAGCATGGTCAGCAAGGGCAGCTTCAGTGAAGCCCACATCGATGT
The DNA here is from genome assembly GCA_022478985.1 of Massospora cicadina. NCBI lineage: Eukaryota > Fungi > Entomophthoromycota > Entomophthoromycetes > Entomophthorales > Entomophthoraceae > Massospora > Massospora cicadina. Next base: position 81,922 of record JAKSZP010000134.1, read on the forward strand.
AGCGGCCCTCCACTGATTCATGGATGGTGGTGTTAATTGGGAATGTCTCCGCAATCGCTGCAAAGTATGAGAAGTAATCCTCTGTATAGAATTCAACAGGGTTATGCCCATAATAAAGGCGAATTGCGTGGGAGAGGGTTGAGCGAGGTAGAGCTTTTTGCGCTCTAGTTTCGGCCCATTTCTTCTTAACATCAGCAATAATAGCCACTTCACGGGGTCAGCTTTGGGTAGCGTTGGTGCCAGAGGTTTTTGCCACGCCCCAGTGGCTCCTTTGGTACTTTTGTGTTTGCTTTGGGCTGCAATTGCGGGTTGAGTGTGATCTGGTGGTTTGGATAAGTTTGCAGAGTTCCCTTGTTGCTGGAATGTTACAGCAGTTGCTGGCGTTATATTAAATTGAGGGGCGGTTTTTTGGGCCTCGCTAAATTGGGGAGGCCCATCCAGATTGGAATTAACTCCAGCCAGTTGGGAGGAGGGAGATTTTTCATCACCATACCAATCTATTTAGGTAAATTCAGCCTGAGTATTTGTTGTGATTTCGTGGCAAAACTCATTGGCTGATTGGTGAATTGGTCGTTTTCAGCATATTGAGATAAAGTGCCGACTTGAGAAGTGCCATTTACGGGGTTTAAATGGGACGGGTGAGATTGGAACTGGTGTGAAGTTTCAAAATCCGAACCATTTGAATCCTCATTGGGAAGAGTAGATTGTCCCAATTTGTTGCTTAGTGAACCAGAATGTGCGGCTAATCCAACCTTACATCTGAGGATTTGGGGGCCAGGTAGCTGGGTATCGCCCCTCATGGAGGGAGCCAGAAACACGGCGTCAGCAATAGTAGATGGGGCTGAATTAGCTGAAACAATGGGGGAGGTGAATGCCTGGATGGGCTGAGTTGCATTCAACTGAGCAGACGCCATTAAAACAGCGTGAGTGATGGCCTCCTTGGTTGGAGGGGGCCCAGCGGGTTGGTGGGAGGCAGCGCACACAGAGCTGTTAGGCGTGCAGGTTGCAGAAGTGCGATCAGGTGAACTGGCACTAGTTGGAGTAGCTCCAGGTTGGGGGGTGGTGCCTGCTTTCATGGCTGCTGCTTGAGAGCGGGTGATTCTGGTTGACCCTGAGGTGGGTAACCGAGGGTTGCTTCGTTTGGGGTGGTGCTGGCTCATTTGGCATAGCCTGCGGGTTCTTTTGCGGGGTTTCCCGCCATATTTTCTAATAGTTTTCGTAAATCTCTTTAGTGGAGCTAAATTTCAGGCTGAATTGATTTTCGAAAAGTGATGCTTAGCAGAAAGAGATTTCTCTAGCCTGGCATATCATTTCAGTAAAATGCAACTTCAAAAACATCCGCAACATAAAGGAGGCTCTGTTAGACGTTGCTTATTTTTTTAGTACTAGATGGTAGACGTTGCTTATTTTAATTCCTGTGCAACAATACATAAGCTGAGGTGGACTCTTCAGTTTTTAATCTTTGAAGAGCTTTCACCTGTAGAACAGTTAAGGGTGATCACAGATAAAACTACCCCAGTGAAACCTTCTTTCTCAGTGCAATTCACAATTGATATCACTTCCTCCTAAAATTCAGAGCCCTGTAAGGTAGCTAATACCATACTCCCGCATAAGCTTACCAAAGCTAATGTGATTTTACCTCCAGCTAAGGTGGTAAATGGCGCTCAAAGGCTATCAAATCCTTTGTGGCCATCTCCCCTATCTTAATCGCAGCTTTGCCAGTTGTGGAAAATACTATTAGGGTAAGATTTGAGGGGTATGATGACGTTTGTTACTATATATTGAGAGCTCATGCCGAAATAGAGGTTCCTGATAGGTTGAACGCTGGAGGAGTAGATGAGACCACCATACCTGAGAAAACATACCTCAGCCAAATTCTAGAGTGTCCAAAAGTTATTGACACTGCCAGCGATGGCAATCAATTCTTAGCTAGCTTGATTCGACCTCTTCAGTGGGTTCATACTATGAAATTCATCCTGAATAAATACCCCAAGACTGCTCAAAAACTAACCTCCACCTTCCGGCTAAAGGAGCTCTTAGCTTTGTCGCCTAACTTTGGAAGATCACTCACTAAGGTTGAAGTGGTCATTCAAAAAGCCCAGATAATGGCCATCCTGGACACTGGCTCCCCAGTCAACGTGATCTCCACTAAGTTACTAAGAAGATAAAGTTAACGCTTGACTTGGATTACACGCAAGAATTTGGAACTTCAGGCCCAAGTAATACCTGCGCTACTAGGACATACTCTTCCCTTCCCATTCGAATTGGAAAGCTTATCTTATCAGCCCTGCGTTGGCTTTGGACAACAATGCATATGATATGCTCATTGGTACCCAGTTTATGATTTAATACAAAGGAATAATCAACCTGGTGAAAGGGGTCCTCTCGTTACTCAACTATGAAGTCCCTTTAGTCTTATCTAATAAAGAACCCAGCAAGCATGAATACACTTGCCTGGTCGAATACCCCTTTTCAGCTATAACTTTGCCTTATTCCACTTCTGGCGCAACACAAAAAAATTCCCAAATCAGTGGATGCTGGGGATGGTATCCCTTTCTATGCTGCAGACGAGGTCTTGATTAAGTCTGGTGAACAAAGAGAGGGCGACACTAAGATCACACTTCAAATCCCACACCATTACTTGTTGCACCTCATAAGTATCGAGGGCGTTAGCTCCTTGGAGCCGCGTGTTTTGCCTGGGGTACTAGACTCAGCCTACCAGAGGCCTATTACCATTCTATTGGGAAACCTAACTGGCAAGGACATGGTCATACAAAAACACCAGGAGATTGGCAGAGGCTTCCTACTCCCAGTGGTGGACATTGAACATATTCACTCAGTTGGCTTTATGGCGGATTTGGGCTTACCCATGATCAACCTAGTGTGTACCTTGCCAAATGCTCATGTTTCAGATAAGTGATTCCAGAGAAGTTGTAAAAGTCCATACCTTGCTAAACGAATATAGTGACATATTATCCAAATTTGGAAACTGAATATGGCCACTTGAAGGGTTGGTGCCACTCCATTGATGTGGATGATGCCCGCCCTATGAGGTCTAAAACTTATCTCAAGTCAAAGGTGGAGGAACAGCAAATGAGGATGGAGCTCCATCTGTTATAAAATGTGCGGTTCCTTGTTCCTTCACAAAGCCCTTGGTCTTCCTCCCTCTTGCTAATTGTAAAAAAACAGAGGTCATTACATAGTCATGGACTACTGCAAGTTAGATAACTTCATGAATAAGGATAGCTACCCTATCCCCCGCATTGATGACGCCCTAGCACAACTCTCCAGCGCTAACTTCTTCTCTACGATGGAGTTGGATGGTGGCTATTGGCAAATGGACTTTCTCTTCAGGATCAGGAGAAATGCGCCCTTATTTGTAGTGAAGGTCTCTTCCAACCCACATGATTACCTCAAGGATTGTGCAATGCACCTGCCTCTTTCCAGCGTGCAGTGGATCACATCTTCAGGACCTCAACTTAAGTTGTGTCATTATCTGCCTTGATGACATCACAGTATTCTCAAAAACATTTAATGAACATCTTGATCACCTGAAGGAGGTGTTTCAACGGCTACGTAAGTATAATAGTATGTTGAAGCCCTCAAAGTGTACCTTTTTCCAAAGATAATTGGATTTCTTTGGCCACTACATTTCCCAAGAAAGTTTTCACCCCCTGCAGGAAAAGGTCGAAGCCATCTCAAAAATGCCACCCCCTAAAAATCTACGGAATATTCCGGTATTTCTGGGGATGATGGGGTATTACAATCAGTTCATCCCTAAGTTCGCCCAACTCAGCAAGCCCCTTGTCCGGATATTAACCAAGAATACCCCTTTTTATTGGGGTGCTGAACAAAAGGCCGCTCTTGAGACGTTAAAGCAACTGCTACAACAAAGTGCTATCCTGAGGCATCCCAATTACAGTAAACCGTATATCCTGTCTACTGACGCCTCATACTACGCCGTTGGGGCCACCTCAGCTCAATTGGATGAACACGGTGTGGATCATCCAGTATATTATTTCAATAAGATGCTTTCAAAAGTGGAACGCAATTACAGCATTACAGAGAAGGCGTGCCTTGCTATTCTGTTAGCTGTGAAGCAATACCACCCTTTCCTATATGAGACCACCTTCACTGTAGTTATAGAACACGCTTTGTTGAAGTGGTTACAGAATATGAAGGATCCTATTGGACGGTTACCTCGCTGGGCTCTAAAGCTCCAGATTACAATATGAATATTAAACACCGTGCTGGGACCTGTCACTTGAATGTTGATAGGTTGACTCGTCTGCCAGTCCTTCATTTAGATAACAGTGAGGCGGAAAGGTTAAAGACCTATTAATGACCCCAAATGAATGGAATAATGAGGATGAGCCCGTCCAAAAGATGTTATTCTGGTCCCATAACACAAAAATGGAGGATGGGCAGTTAAATAAGCAGGTAGGGGCAAAGAGGCTGCCTTACCTTTCGGCCCTTAGAATGCATACCTGCTATCCTAGAAGCTCACTCCAACTTAGGTCATGGAGTTGCAAAGAAAAATTATGAGTGGATTGAGGATCAGTACTATTGGGATGGAATGATGGAATCTATTGACGTCTTGGAATCCTGCTTTACATGTAAGAAGCAATCCAGTTTCAAGACTAGATACCAATATCAATCAACTACCGCTCAAGAACCTTTCCACACCATCAGTCTGGATTTAGTAGGTCCCCTTCCTCAGACTACTAGTGAAAACAAAAATATCCTAGTAGCTATTGACCACTTCACAAAGTGGGTGGAAGCCGTGGCTCTTCCTGCTCAAACAGCCAAGGCCACAACAACCATTTTACATCAAAACATTTTCACACGTCATAGCTTTCCCCAAGTGCTACTCTTCAATAATGGTAAGAACTTCAATTCCATAGTAGTTAAAATACTGGTCACTTCCATGGGAGCCCAACAACTTTTCTCAGCTTCATATAATCCCTCCACAAATCGGATTGTGGAAAGAGAAAATGGAGCCTTGTTTTCCATTCTACAATATGGCTTCCTCTGATCCTCTTCTCTGGGATCAATTCCTACCTAGTGCTCTAATGGCATACCATATTAGCTACCACCGGATCTTGAAAATGTCCCCATTCCATGTCTTTTATGGGTGGGAACCTGGAATACCTGCCCTCATAGTTAAAGATTTATTTTTCTCTAGAGTTGAGTAACCTGAGAAAGTCATGCAAAGATTGGCTCAGCGCATCATCCAATTCCAATTTGAGGCTATGATTAATTTAGTAAACCGGTGACTAAAGAAGATCAGGCTGCCAATGAGCTTCAAACACCATTGCCTACATTCCAAGTATCTCATATGGTATTATAATACCATAATTGTATCACTCCTAGAAGCGGTAAGCTTAGATCAATTTGGGAGGGTCCTTTCACCATCAACTATAAAAGAGAAAATGAGTATTCTATAAAATCTCTGGATACAGGGATCACCATCAATTGAGTAAATGGCCGCTTCCTATGGCCTTATTCTACCCAAAACATTCTTAAGGGGGGTGATGTTGGACATTTGCCCTCTCAGCTGCAAGGAACAATGTCCTGGGTCTAAATCAGCCAAAACAGGGAAATTTTGGACATTTACGAGTTTGAGAAGAACTTAAAAGTGATTTCAATAAAAACGTTATAAATGACCAAAAGACCCTGGTCAATTCTTAGTGGAACATAAAAATCGGGGTAACATGATTTTAAATGATACTCAGGCAGCAACCATAAAATCAAGCAGTCAGATTACTCTGACCATGCTGTGACCCTGGGGCGTCCATCAAATTGTACTCCCCCAGCCACCACCAGGTCCCTTCACACACCTATGCGGGGACCCCCTTTTTATAAGCGTGGAAGGGATCCCCTGAGATAAAATAGTTTCCTCTGATGGGGATTGGCTGAAGTTCATTAAAGCGTTACCAAACAGGTACATAATGCCAGCCATTAATTCCCCATCCATCATACAGCCAAGGTGAAGTGAGTATTCTGAGCTTCAATAGGCTGCTTTTTCATATATTTTTAGTTTGGATGGCAACAAGCTGTACCAAACCTACTATTAGATTCCTTTTGACCTTAAATACAGTTAAATATGTTTTTGATCAGATTTTAAGGGTATCACTTTTTCCTTTTTCTACCCCACGCTTCTAATAAAATTATACTAAAACCAAATTTTTATTAGTGCTTATTCTTAATTATTCTATCAAAACTTTGTGGGATCCAGATGTGTAAGCGCCAGTGAGCATCAATAAGCTGGATTCAACAGTAAAAACGAACAAGAGGTTCATATAGTTGAGTGAAATTAAGGAAATATTAATGGTATTATCCTAACATTCCTAAGAATAACTGTATATCTCAGAGGCTCTCAAGCTCACGCATCTTAGAGATTGCTTAACCCTACCGTGCAAGGTTTAATTTCTTCCTTCAATAAGGTATGCATAAAAATTCTAGTTCCTGCTGGAAGATAGTACATATCACAGGCTTTGATTTAATGTGGCTCTCTATCAATCATTAAAACACTGACTTGAGGTGGTCTAGATGGCTGTTTAGTTTCTGTTAAATAACATAATGTCATCTAGGTATATGATCACTCAACTTAATATAAGATCTTTCATGATGTGATTTATCACCTGTTTAAATGAGGCGGGAGCAATTCATAATACCTTAGTAAGCAAGTAGGTTTGAATAGTTCTTCTGTGCTTATCAACGAGCATCTTTATAGGTCTTCTGGTGATAGATCCATGTGTAATAGCTGCTGGATAGGTCCATCATGTCTAGAAATTTGAGCTGAAGAGTCGGGCCAGAGCATCATCAATTCATGGAATCAGATAGCTGTCCTTATTATTGAGGCTTTTTATTTTGTTTAATTGGGGTAGGCCTACCAGGGGATGAGAACTACTAGAAGAAACTCAAAACTAGAGTAGGGGGAGTGAGGGAAAGTATATGCGATAGTAGAAAACTATTTGGACAACAGGAGTTTATGAGATCTCCTGTTATCAGCCGGTACTGCCAGGTGTAGTGAGGATTGGGTATCCTATTCCAGGGGGATTTCTCATATGATGGAAAAGTGTGGAGGAAGGGGTCCGCATGTAGAAGCTAGACTGGGAACCATGACTCTTCGAGTCTTTGCTTCTTTGGCCTCGTGTATCCATAGAGCCAGGCTTGGAAGTGCTCCAGTAGATGTAGGTGAAATCTGTTGACTATCCCGCAGATGGTTGGCACTGTTCTTTTTAAGGCATCCCGCGAGACTGTGTGTATGGTCCATAGTACTTTGGCTACTATAAGGTAGCGGAGTATGGGAGGTACAAAGGATAAAGATGAATTGCAAGGAGGCATTATGAGATTGATAGGTCCTGGTTGTTGTGGATTTTAAACAGTCGCTCAACCTCAAGCCATATGGCTCTTTATGGCGTGCACTTCAAGGCGGTAGTGTAGGCTTCCATCCCTTCCACACACTGCACATGTTGGGTGATAAGCGTTTTAGCGGACTGCTGTTCCAAAGGTCTATTTAAGAGCACTTCCAGGTGTTTGGTCTTACCCTTGGCTGGAGGAGTGGGTGATGGGTGAGCCTACATATTGCCTTCTATGTTGTGAGGTCATATAGGATGTCCAAGACATCTATATAGTCAATTCTTGCAATGCTTGTTGCATTATCCTGTGTGTTCCTTGGGTGAGTCGATCCTGATTAACCAGTGTGAAACTTGCTCTGGGTCTTCGCCTTCCCTGACTAGTGCCCGTTATTGTGACCATCCATCCTAAGTTCATTATGGTGCGGAGATGATAATTGAAGTGAGGGGGTCTCATGTGGGCACATACCGTTGGACATTTCATAAGTTATGTGAGTAGGATGGAGGGGTTGTGGGGTTGGACAGTTTGAGTGCCTGTGCAAAGTTGGCCCTGGCTGCCCTGGACCAGTGTTGAAGTGGGAGGTCCAGGGCCAAAACTTCCTCTATCCAGTTGCCCCGTATGCGACTGGCTTGTCTCTCAAAGTTTATTAGGCCTATGCTCCGCTTGAGCGTGATTCACATAGCATCTCCATGCGTACAGGTGGGCGGTATCCTAGCCTCAGCCATTCTTAAATTAGGGCATTCAGTGAATTGATGAAAAAGGGCGAGAGGAGATAGCGTGGGCAGGGAACTATATGATTGAGAGGATGAATAAGTTAGCAACTGTTACACACCCTGTTATCCCAGGTGACCTCCCTTTAAGGTAGGCTATGCGGTGAGACATTCTTTGTATCAGGTTGTTCTCTATTGTCTCAGTGGCGTATTTACCTGCTTCCAGTCACATCCCAAAGTCGCAGACAGGGTTGGTGGAGGTGAGCGATGCAAAGGGCAGGATGATGGGTTCACCCTTTTATGAGATTTTGGTGGTGAGGGTATTGTAGTCCAGTTAGTTATGCACTTGCCTAGTAGGATAATTTCAGTCTTCTTTTTGTTGAGTGTTGCGTTGCTCACGCTTTATATCCCTCCAGGGTGTACTCAATCTTCTGGACATCTTATCACTTGGTATTCCTGCCACGCAGCCATCTGCAAAGGCCAGTAACTTGACTGCTGTCTGGACTTGTGCTGTGATGCCACTAAGGCGTGAGTCAGCATTGAGTAAGAGTAAATCTATAATGAAGTTGTATAGCAATGATATGAGGGGATCTTCTTGCTTGAGAGATCTTCATGGTTTAATTGAGTCAGTAAGGGAGTCAGGGACACTAACAGCCAAGAAGGCTGATTCTGTGAGCAGCATAGCCCATTCTATGAATCTGGGTGTGAGCTTGAAAGCTTTCAGGCACTCCCTCAAGTAGGGCCAGCAGAAGTGGTTATAAGCCTTTTACTGGTCCAGAAATACTAAGGCACCGGCTTTGAATTGACAGATATTGGTGACGGTGTGTATGTTGGTCCAGAAAGATCACCAGGGTATGAACTCAAGCTGATTAGAGAAAAAAAAACTCTGGCTGCTGTTTCGCCCACTTTATTGTGTATAATTTTAGTTAGAAGTTTTGTGCCTGTGTTTGTTAACGCAATTAAACGCCAGTTGGAAAAGTCCAACTTATCATTCTTTTTCAACAGGGTTATGACATAGGCGTCTATTCCTCCTGGCAGAAGGCGGGTGTCAATTAGACTCTGATTCATGGACGCCAGGAGGAGGGGTGCTATGTATTGAACTTTATAAAATTCATAGGGTATACCATCAGCCCCTGGGAATTTCCTACGCTGTGCACAGCGCATTGTGTCCCAGAGCTTCTCCCTTGTGAATATAATTTAAACTTTTGTCAGGCGGTGCATTTTGGATTCTGGCGCGGTCCATGAATTTTTTAATTTTTGGGTTCAGTTGGGGTTCTGCAGATTAGGTTGGCGTAAAATTGTGTATTTTAGACAATATGTCTGATGGGTTGGCTACAACCTTAATGTCACCTTTGAAGACCTGTGTTCATGTTGGTTGATTGACTCAAGAATGGAATTGGTGGAAGGAGTAAATTAAACATGTCTTTCCTTCTTTTATAGACTTACCTGTTATCAATACCTTATCTATGTTTGTGCTCAAAGATGAGGGCATTATATGCAGGCAAATATTTTTGAGCACATTTTACCTCATTTAGGGCTGTAGCCAGTATTTGGAGTGCTTGAGCTCCAGATAGTTCGTTCAGCCAGGGCGTATCTTATTGTGTGATGTTGGCCTGGTATTTTTATGAGGTGATTTGGTATGTTTTTTATTTATTAAAACGATTTTTAATCCGCCCAAGTCATGATGGGGTTCTATATGAGTGGGGTTTTGAATTTGTAAACAGTTTCATTCTTAACCCAGTCAGATAGCACAGGACATTTTGTATAGCTGGGTGCAATTTCCTCCAGGTTGAAACCTGTGCAGAAGTACAAGTTATGGATAGCTGCATAAAAATGAGTCAGTTATCGAAAATGTAATTTTTGTGAATTTAGATAAAGCTGCTAAATGGGCTTTATGGCGGGGATGAGGTCTATCCTTCTCATTAGATGAGCTTGCCATTGCACACGTGGGGTCAAGTCATGTTAAGGGAGGAGAGGCGCTCTGGGAGGGAGGGTGTCATAAAGGCTAAGGGACATCTTTAATTAATGGTGTTTGATGTTCCCTAAAGGATTCCAGGGGCATGGGCCGTCGGTCAGTGTGGGGTCAACCCAACAGTTGAAGTCGCCCAGCATTAGTGTATTAGGGGGATGAGGAGGTTGGTATTTTTTAGGAAATTTTTACTGCCAGCTTATGACTTTGGCATGTATATACTTGCTATCATAAATGTGCTAGCCTACAAGGAAATTGTTGCTACCAGGATGTGACCATGCAGATGGGCGTCCAATTTTATAATTTTCAATTTTTGTGATTATGGACAACCACCCCACAGTGGGTTGTACATACTGATTTTGTTAGTAAAATACTGGATGACTAGGGTCCTTCTTCCCCCGTAGACAGTGGTTTTCTTGAATGGCCAAGATGTCTACAGTGGTTTTCATAGAAAGTCCAGTTTCTTGGCTTGGGACGATTGATCTCTGGCTCCTGCAATGTTTAGCATCCCTAGGGTTACTGAAACCCGCAGCGCCCCAGAAGCAGTTGGGAGACGTCTGTCCATATCCCTTCACACCATTTTCTATATTAACTCCAAGTGATGGGACCATTCCCACCTGTGTGGCTGCGAAAGTCTTTTTCCTATGTTGCTTTTACATGGGTCTTACCAGTGGTTGGGTTTGGATTACTCCTTCCGTCAATGTTTCATGATGTTTCATACTGGTGAGTGCTTTGGTCTCCAGGGCTGCAGAGTTGGCCCCAGGGTGTATGGTTCCAGACTGTGCGCCAACGGTGGATCTGAATTGTTTAGAGAAATTTGAGTTAACTTTGATTTTCAGGCTTTTTGGTGAATCTCAAAGGATCATCTTTCCTTGGGTCATGTGATCGGATTGGTTAGTGCAGACAATTTCTTATATGTCCTCTTAGACTTGGTAGGGGGTGATGGAGGAGTCTGCAAGTTCTGCTGTCTTGGCCGCGGCTTGTTTTTGGGCTTTTTATGCCATATTGTGCATCTTGGGATACTGGGTCTATTATCATGTATTGGCCATCATCCCCCCAGTTATAGCCATGTTTATTGTCAAGTATCTTGCTAATTCTTTGCTTTCTTTTTCCATCATGCCATCACAGAAATTTGGTGCCATTAAACTCTCCTTGACTGAGCATGCTGAAATTGTGCGCCCAATTGCGCTGCAGTGGCTGAAGATTGGCAATGCACTTTTGGGCATAAATTGGAAGACTTTTGAGACACCTCCATCAACAGGTGGAAACTGCTGTGCAAGGGAGTTTAGAGGTCCTCACTTAACTCAGGGAGCGGGTTGATTATGGCAAGTGCTTTGCCTTTGCATAGGTTCAGCATTAGATGGAATCGCTGCATCTCAAATTGTCTTATTTTCCCATAGCTGGCCAGTCCAGGCTGAGCTCCTCACAATTGCCTTTTGAGGGAGGGTTGTTGGCAGTTGGTCAAATGATATAAAAAGTTTTTGCTTTGTTCCATCTGGTGCAAACGGTGCGCAGAATACATTTTCATTGGGAGTACAATCTTATTGCAGATTTTTGCAGTGGTTTCTACATCCTATTTAATTTCAAATCTGATTTGATCTATCCACAGTGGATCTTTTGGGTTTTTATATACACTGCTTGTGGAATAAGGAAGTCTGTGCCTCACCCATTTTTTCTCACAAGGCTGGAGATCCTACTCCTAGGTAGAGGCAAAGCCCATGCTTTACTGGTGAAAGGGGTTAGTAGTATTAAATTTCCAGGAAGGTGATCTGTTTCGTGGTAAATTTCACAAAACCTGTCAGTGCCTGAGCTGTGTTTTTTGCAGTCATGTCTCTGGGCCCAGCTCCAGTGCGTCTTCTGTCCTTTTGCGCTGGGCCATTTGGTGAATTACCCATAGCTGCTTTTACTCAGTTTAATTGTTATTTATTATTCGCGCTCATCCTCCTGTGTGATTATCAAAATTTACTGTTTGACTTGAATCTTTTTATCTGAAGTGTTGTTTATGGAAAAGAAAAACTAGTGAGGTTGTTTAGCTTCCAGTAGTCCATCATTATATGTGATCTCATTATTCTTTTTTATAAGTAACAGTGGGGATGATCATGGACTCTGGGAGGGCACAAGTAAGCCAGCACCTAATAATTTCTTGAGCTCAGTCTTCATGTGTTGCTCCTCTACCTTTGAATTCCTAAATGGTTTTGATCATTTAGGGTCCAAATCTCTAACATTGATACTATGCGGTCAGTCTTTCATGTGACCATAGTTGACATCTTACATAGAGAAAACATCTTGATAATTTTTGAGTAATTGGTACATTTTCTCAAGTTCCTCCTTATTTAACTTATCATAAATTTAGACTCGAGGAATAGTGCAAATTAAATTGTCAGCAGGTAGACAAAATTAAAGTAAGCACCAATAAAGTGTCCCTTGCTGATTTTATTAATAGAAGTAAATGAACTTCTCAAATCCCTTGATATATCTTGACTAGGATATCTTTGTTAGTAAAGTTTATAAGTAATGTCTCAATAGGCTACTGATAAGTTGGATTGAATACTAATAGTAGAACTCCTGGTTCAAACCTACTCACTCCATTGACACTAGTAATATGTAGCAAGCAGTTCATAAGTATTTTTAGGGTTATATCTGTAAAGACCACTCTTTGTTCTCCTGGTTTAATTTTCACTCCCTCAGTGGCATAAAATGGTATGCTCTCTGCTGCATCTACAGATTTGGTTAGCTTTCTAAGTTTCTTCTAGAGGTATTTTATTGCAAAGGTAAAGAAGAAACAGGGTACTCAACTGGACAAGAGTTATCCTTATTTCTCAAGTCTTTATTATCCATTACAAGGGGAACTTATTAATTGAGGAGTGATAAATACCCTTCTTTTTATTGATAACTCCCTTTTTTGATCAAGAACTGCATCCCAATAATTATATTATACTGGCTAATATCCAGCGAAACCGCATGGTCAAGAAAACAATCTTTTCATCTTGGATTGGCAGAGACAAATATGCACCTATTGCTTTGGTAGTGTCAGACCAGAGGTGCTATATCCTTGAGTGTATTTGAGGTCAGGGAGTGAGCTTGATCTTCTTGATGATTCGGTATGACACAACATTGATGGGTGATCCAATATCCAACTTAGCCATGACTCTTACCTTCTCAATTACCACTTCCACTTTAGCAATGATCCTTTAAACTTCACTGGAAGGGCTAACACCTCTTTGAGGTGGAAAGTTACATTAAACTATTTGGCAATCTTAGGATAACTCTTCTTGATCTCCATAAGACTGTAAATGCTTGAGATGGATCGAAATAAAAGGTCAAGGTTCTGATCAGCATCGCTGGTTGTATCAATTATCCCAGGACACCATATAACCTGACTGAGGCAAGTGTCTTTGGGTTTTGGGCGTCGTTGATATTTTAGTGTATAAGAAGTCCAGAATGGTGAGCTTAGCAAAGAGCCTAAATTTAATAACCTAATCCTTGTGAATCCCTTCAGAGTCGTCATTGGGTTCATTCTCAATGCACATGAGATGAGCAATTGGTAAGTTTCACTTTCAATTTCTTTGGGTCACTCAACTTTAGAGATATCTAAACCTATTCGACCACCTTTTCCATGCTTGTCAAGGGCAGAGTTATTCATAAAACACAATCTGTGGTGAGGTCGTTCTTCTTACATCAAGTAAACTTGGGCTTTTCTCCCTCTTAGGCTTCACTTCTTACACATCAATCCTTCTGGGTTTCCTAAGCCTTTCAGGAGGTTTGGCTTGTGTATATCAACTACATTGAGTAGAGCTTCTATAAAATCTAAGAAGAAATTGAACCTTCGTTTGATAGATGTGATGTGCAAGGCTAGGTCTTAATTATTATGTAAACCAGCAACTTTGTCAGCTATGGCATCATCCAAAGTAAGCATTTTGAGGTCATCAGCATCTGAGCCTCAATATAAAAGCAATCTGCAAATTTGCTAGTGTTTCATTTTGGCATAGAGAAATTTTCAAGAAATTCTGTTTCTTCATACTCAGGCTCTGCTTTATCCTAAATCCAATAATGAGCGCTTATTTTACTTCTCTCCAGGTATGCAAATTGTCCATGTGAGGTACCATAACCTCTTGAGCCATACGGCTTAAACAAGATAAGATATGCTTAACCTTTTGATGATCAATTGCACCTTTCATCGCACAATTATAGATGTAGAGGAAAATTATGTTGCTCCCTTCACCAGTTTTAAACTTATCCTTGAACTTAGGCTTATAGGTAGTGGCTTCCAATACTTTAATGACGTGTACTTCTGGTTTTCCAAATTTAGTAATTTTAGTTCTTACACTATTTAGTTTAACTTGACATTTGAGTCAACATATATGATCTTGTGGAGGATAGAGACGTTGCTCCATTTACTCCAGGTCAAGTCCTGGCGTAACGTCCAGCAGATTGATTCTTACTGAGAATGACTTATATATTGCAAGTTCTTAATGCGGATGTCCATATCATGAATTTGTTGGTGAGTGAATGAGCGATATGTTTGCAAAAGCTTTTCTCATCTCTAATACTTTAATGCGTCAATAAAAGTACTCCTTCATCTCATTGCATTCAAATATCTGATTAGGCTTGTTGGTGTTGGCTTTCAACTCTCCTTTGAAAAAAATCAGCGTTTCTCAGCTTTGTTGAGGTGAAAATAGACTTGTCTAATGTCATCTCTACTGAAAATGTTTCTCAAGTCGCTACCCAATTTGTTAAGTTTAATGGTAATGTAAAGAGTAGACACTTGAGGCACACAGTTTGCTAGATCCTGTTCAACTTGAGTTAATTGTGAAAATGATATTTTGTGACATTGATGAAGTCTCAGAGGTTCTTTGGGCCTCCAGCTCATCAATTCATCATAAGGCTTGCTCTAGCTGGGTATAAGGGGAAATCTTTTAAGTCTCCTTCTAATGGCTAGTAGAAAATTGAACTGCCAAATCTCCATAGTTTTCGATATCTTGTCTTTGAAGTTCTTCAATAAAGGTGGTGAGTAATCACTTGGTATATTTAACTCCAAGATGTCCTTTCAAAGGAGCTTCTTAGCTTACTCCACATAATTGATGACACCAGAATTAATAGTCCCACATTTGACTATGGATTTGAACAATGTAGGAACAGTTAACTTCATTAAAATGGCAGATATTCCTTATATCTTTTGATGCCAAATTATATACCTGCTCATAGGCCATCTGTAAGGCCCCTTGGGTGTTGATAAAATGGCAGAGTTCCTCGTCATGGACTCCTACTAAATGCACAATATGATAAAGTGCAGGGTGTACAAATTTCATGATATAGCGAGATAGATTCACACTTGATCCATAATTCTCTGTGAGAGCACTGAAATATTTTAGGTTCATGAGATTTCTGTCCATGGAAGATGCCCTTTCCCGTCTAGCTCTTACTCCTGGGTTAATGACTCCATGAAGTAACTCTAATACTACTATATTAGAGATAGTGTTAGACAATGAGATTTGGGAATCTCCATGGAATTTTCTTAGACCTTTCAAACATGACAATGGGTGGTCTTCCCATTTGATCATCTTCTTCACTGTTCCCATTGTGCACCCAGTGGGTGACACCATCAATTGGGTAATTTTTATATGCGATCAATGAGTTTCAGGTATCCTTAAGCATTGGCTGAGTAACCTGTAGTAAGCACCAGCCTGTTGGGTTTCCATTTTTGATCTTGGTGCAATGCCCAAAAAGGCCAACAGTCAATACTTGAAGACATCTAGGACTCATGACAAGTAAATAAATTTACTTTAAAGGGTGGAAAATCGCCGCTTATGTCCCATCAGCTAGAGTATTTGTCCTATGGTAAATATGGCGAAATGAACTTATTGAAGTTAAGTACTAGAACAAGATATAAATAAAGACATATCTTTATTATAGTATAGAATATGGGTTTTTATATGTCGCATTTAACAATATAAGCCCCAAAGAAAAATGATCAATGAAATTAATGGTGAGGAGAATCCAGAAGGGAGGGTTGGTCAGGCGATGCATTCCAAATGGTATAATGCCTTTATAGCATATTTTTGTCAGGGTATAATTAATTGTTGACCGTTCTATGCTGGATGAGACTTGGTATCATCTAAGTTGTCGCTGGACAGATTATTGATTATTAATTTTTTGTGGGCCCATCATATTTTACTACCTTGAGTGCTACCTTAAGTATCAGTCACCTGAATTCTAAGATCCTTCATTTTAATTAGGCAGGATTTCATCTTAGGGTATCTTAGGCTCAATCTGGTCTGCAAATTTTTTAAGGTTGATTTGAGCTGTATTGATTAGCAATTTTTTAGATGATTTATTGAGGTAACTTTTTTAACACTTCTCAGGCCTAGGCTTTTTTTCTAATAGAAGTCGAATTATTAATATTATTACCATCATGTTTGATATTCTGATATACAACACAAGTCTTTCCATGGAACATCAGGTGCCTGACATAATAACCCCGCCACACTATACAGCGGTTATGTCGTAGGCCAAAGACATGTTATTTGGGTTCTTTGACATCCAAATAGAGCTTATATGGCCTCATACGCGCCCTTAAACATGTTGGTCATGGGTAACATTGGTCAGAGCAATCAACATTTAGTGCTCATTCAGGGAGTCATCTAATTTAATCACCCCAATTGCCCAAGACTGTAATGTGATGGTAATGTGAACCATTCCTGCCCCTCAGATGAGGTAGCCCACCAGGTGCTGGGATTTTGGCGGAACTTAAGTTTAAAAGTACCTAAAATGAAACTAGAAGCCTTAAAGGCTTAACGATATTTGGCGTTCCTTGATGCCTTACAAGGAGAAGCAAAAACATGGGCCTGAACCTTACTCTACCAGAATTTCCCTCTAGGATAGGCACCTATCTCTCTTTTCATAATTCTCATCAATGATAACCACCTCAGCATCAATACCTCAACTCCTTTCCAACTATAGCATTGGCAAGGTCTATCCTTGGTCTTAGATGACCGCATCCAGGCATTTCATCATCTATAGTTTTACCTCTAACTATAAGAGGATATTGCCATCACCTCTTTCTGGGCCTCCATCAACCAGGGAGCGGGTTCTTACATGGCATGGTACAATAGAATTCAGACTTTGGTGTGAGCTTTTGGACAATTACAAGTCCAATTCAGCAATAAGAGTGTTTTGGGTTTCAATTTAGGTAACATTGGCCAAAAAACCCTGGTCAATTCTTGGTGGAACCCTGCAATTTGTGGTAATACTATTGCCCCCACTCCTTGGCCGAATTAGCCTATAGCTAGTAGCAGGGTTACGTCAAGCATGCAGAAAAATTGGGTGAGTGTTTATGAGGGTCCTCTCCGTCCTTTTCTAGTGTAGTTCAGCCACCTACGCCGTGACTACCCACTTTTTATAGCCTTGGAGGGGGTCGCAACAGATGCAAATATTTTCCCATCAGGTGATTGGCTTAAATATATGACTCCTTTGCCTCACGTATATATCCTACCTACAATCAACCTTCCATTGGCCATTCTGTCTGTGATGCAAGTCTTAAGAGCTATGATAGGTCAAAACCTAATATTACCTGATATGATTATTCCTAGCCTAATCTGAAATTTAGGCCCCAATCACTTTGAGTTTTGATAAGTAAATACTAAGCATTGATATCTTAAGAAGTTTTACTTCTTGACCCCATAGACTAATACTAATAAATTTTATAAAATAAAATTTTAATTTGAAGTTTTAGTATTTTATTAAAAGTGGTCAAAAAACGATTTAAATATTATCCTGCAGTAGAGAACCAACTTCTTCTGCAAATAATTATTTGAATTTAGGTGCAAATCGCACCAGCGAGCACAACCACAGCCTAAAGTCCAAAAGGAGCGTACAAGATGGCTCAACAGATTGAGGATCACCCCAAACTCTGAGGAACCAGGAAACCAACCCCATATAAACTGTAACACAACATAAAACCAACCCTGTCTGCCCCCAAGGATGAAGTGCTTGTTTTGTTTAATGATGAGGAAGAAACAGACAGCAATACAGATCTGGGACAAGACCAACTAACTGGCAGTGAAACTAAGCCCATTATGGAAGAAGATAGTTGCCAGAATATCTCTACACACCAGAAGTGCTTTCCTTGCTCCCTATGCCCCACCATGCCTCAGCGTAGTGTATTTATTGAGTTGTCAAACCGCCACTCACAACCTTAGTACCCCTTTCCAATATCACAAGGTATGGTAAGCCTTTCCCACAATCAAGTGATTACCATGATCAACAACAGGATACCCTTGGGATTTTGGTAGTTCAACCCAACCTGCATAGACCCAGACTTATAAATTCATAGTGAGAAAGAAAATAGACTCCCAGGCACCCTTTTTATCCCTATGAGCCCAGAGGCCCCAACGGTACCCCCTATCAGCTCAAGATGATGGAACAAGTCAAAGAAGACCTCCGTCAAAATCTGAAAATCAAATATCTCAGCCATGTATTCCATTACTGGATTTATTAAATCCCACTTTTCCCCATTATCTTATGCTCGTCTGGCAGTAATACCTTCCAAATTCTCAACAAGTCTTGGGATTATTCCAAATTAGCCACGAACATGAATTCTGCCATGGTATAAGTACAGGGAAGCATCCCCAGCGCCTCAACCGCAAGGAATTCCCATCCTACAAAAAAGGGGGTGAAGATGGAGGCCGTCTCTCTTGTGTCTCAGGCCGTTTTAGCCCATGTTGTGGAGGAGAGGTAGGTGACAGCGCACCCTCTTAAATTTGCCCTCTTCCCACCTAACACACCACCTAAGAGTTGGTACAGTGAATTGGGGTGTGTGTGTTTGGAGGTGGCGGCGGTAAGAGGTCACCGCCAGCAGGTCAGTGATTGGCGTTCCTCTCCTATTTAGCCATGGGTCCCAAGGAAAAAACCTTTATAATAAATATGTTGGGGCCCAGAAGGATTAAGTCATCTGTGGTATTCTCAGGTTTGGATACCACCAGCAGGTTACTCATCCGCTGAGAAAGGCGGGCCAACCCCAGCGGATTTTGCTCATTAATTTGTTTGATACCCAATGGGGCCTTCCCTATGCGGCTAGGCCATGGGTGCATCCAGTTGCCACCTGAACAAAGCATTGTTAATCTGCCAAGCGAAATTGCACCTAAAGTGAAATTAAATGAAAAATTCAAGTGAGAGTCATCTGAACAGGAGATGATCTGACGTCATGAGAATTTTGGAATGGTGATCTACCAAAATTTAATGGGATTACGCTACCCTCAGTTCAGGCAAAATTCGTTATCCCCAAGCCCCCCAACTGTTAAGTCAGCTTCCCCGCATAGGTATGGTTGTTGGTAAATTTAGTACTGTTGTATTAATAAACAGCTTTTCCCAAAGAATTGTTTTCTAAGTAAAACCACATTTTCTTCTACCAGCCACTGCCAATAGGTGCCATGTTCCCTGGTCCACGCAATGACTGGGTCTTAGTGACCATAATAACAAAATTGCTGCTCTCTCTCCTCAAATGAGCAATTTACTATAGTGGCCTCCTAGGGTTGTCCCTTGATTGTAGATGCCGTCTAGCTTAAGGATGTGACATTGCTTCTGAAGATTCTTTCTCCATGATGGGCAAAGTTTCATGACACCTCCGCAATCAACAACTTGTGGTGCTGGATTGTATTTGAGGCTTCATGAGGACTCAAAATAACCAACAACGGCGGAATCTACGGATGCCACTGCAGCCATGGCATGGTTAATATCAGCTATGGTCATAACAGTGTAGTTAGTCGCCGCCCCTCAATCATTTCTCTCCCTTCAAGTATCAGGTTGTATGGACAGCTGTTCCTCTAGCAGCCTGGTTTGACTTCTTGATGTTTACTCACACTGACTGTCAGGCCAGTCTCAACTTTATTAACTGGTTTTGTAACAGTCATAGTATGCACAATGAACATCTTAATTTTGACAGAGTTTATTTCTTGTTTTCTGTAGACATCACAGTCAGTATGAGACACACTTCTGTTAATGTCTTAATAGACATGGGTGCTTCTGGAAACTTTTATCAATCTCAAGGTGGCCCAGGCCTTATATTATAGGCTACTACAGGGGCCCAGTCATGAGGGCCTCAATGGTACTGATAAGCACTTTGTCCTTATGCGAGCTGCATTATTTTTCAGCCCATGGCCATTTTTTCAACGCCAACTTCTCTTTGATTATGGAGCTACTCTATCACATGATCTTGTGCGTAGGATGGTAGCAATGACAGTTAGTAACCATTAACCTTGAGCGGAATAATCTAGCCTTTACATCCTTCTATCATTCTGTCAAGATTTCTCTGCTCCCCACTCTGGCGAAAGGGAACACTTTAGCAGCCACCACGTAGTACTTTAACCTCTAAAGCAATTTCAATCCGCCCACGATGCCCGTAATACTTACCCTTCAAAATTTCTTTTATCTAAATAAGGCAAATCGTCTGCCACCCCACTCTGAGTTCAACATTTACTTCTTCTTGAAGATTGATTTTATCAAGCTTAAATGCCCACTTTACCCTTATACTGCTGCCAAGGACCAAGCCCTAAAAACCTGAATCTATGAGATGATGTATAGGAGATTATTTAATTAAAAAAGCATCACTGGTGTTGGGATGCAGGGGATCAAATCTTAACAAGTCTTAGTTTATTCAGGGCCCCAAAGTGACCATGAGCTAGTAGGACCTAAGGGCTGAAAAAAACTACAATAGACTAAGAGCTTTTATAAAAAATGTCAATTTAGATAAATCCTTGAGGTATTTTAGTACCTCATGGCTAAAAGTGGGATAGAAGAGAATATTTATAGTAGGGATGGAAGGTAGATATACAAAGTTAATAAAAAGGAGGGAGATAAAGAAAATACTAGTTGATAACCGCCTAGTTAGAGAGATTGTAGGCTTAGTTTGTTGATACAATAATTATGACTCATAAGTAGAAATAATTATAAACAAAAGAACAATTATCACTGTCATAAGTTGCAGTAATTTTAATACTCAAAATTGCTATTGGGATCAGTCCCCAACAGATTGGTTCTAATAAATATAAAAATGTTATTAAATTCACCAGGGATGATTTCCAATACTTTGAGATATCACAACTTAATTAAAACCATCTAGTACTAAAAAAAAGAGATATCACAACTTAAGTAAATGAGGAGCACATCCTGGCATTTGTTAATAGTTAAATATTAAAGAATAAAAACTTTTCTTTCTCGTTGCAATCACTTTTGCAACCTATTCAATTCAAGACTGAATCTAGTTTGATAATCTCAAAGAGGAGATTAGTCTGCGCCCATGTCAGGGAGCAGTTGGGCAAGTAAGGTAAGAGGAGCAGGTGGAAGGCCCACGGCCTCCAACATATGAAAACGCCCCAGAGAAACTGGCAGAATAGACAAAAATTTTAAAAAACTGGTGGTCACTATTTCCCCAGAGATACTCGCATGACAAGCATGATGCAACCAGTACATCAACACGCCACACTCCCAGCCACTTTCATCAGTGGAATTTGGAGTCTGCATATTTCTGGACATCCAACAAACGGCCTTATGGGAAAAATTTTGTGAAGAATTGCACACAATTTTCCTGACCATGGTGTATGTCGCACCTCACTCCATGTCACACGGTTGGCTGGACCTAGGTTTTGAAAGCAAAGAGGCAGCAGACAAGGCTGCGGTGGTGTGCATAATGGTCGACCTCCCCAAAGGCAATGGGTCGTTGAAACCAAATGCACCAGATGGACAAAATTAAACCAAAATTTCCTCACATTTGACTTTTTGCCTACTACGGTAAAACGTGACATTTTGGAACAACACCTGAAAGATGGTCTCACCATATACGGCGAAATACAATCTTTTAAAATGCAACACTTCACGCTGATGCCACAGCTGTGCACCGGCAAAGCTATTGCAGTCCTGACCCCAACCGAGGAGATTGTGAAGGACCTAACCCAGATCCTGCACTCCACTTTTATTGATATCGCAGGGCATACCACCCACCCATTCCAGGTGACCATGGACAATGCGCCCCCCATTTGCACCCACTGTGACACGTTCGGCCATAAGGCGCACATATGCCCCACCAAGGAGGGCATCACATTCCAAGAGCACCCCTCGGCGGCCATGGCCAGCGGAGAGGCGCACTATGAACCAACCGCAAGCACCAAAGAGGCTTTCTCATGGGGAGCACAAGGCTGCTACCTACTGGTAAAGCCTATCTCACCACAAGAGCTGAAGAAGGCTAAGCAGGCCCACAGGGCCGCGGCCAAGGAAGCGGCCAAAGCCACCACTGCTATCCCACACTCACAACGCCAGGAGGACATGGAAACATTTGCAGCAGAAGCAACTTAGGAATCCATCAACCAATCAGATTGGGAAGCCCATGCTGAGCGGGCCACTCAATCTGAGGATCCAACGGGGGATTCAATCTCACCCAATCGTTGCACCCAAGCTCCAGTCAAAACTGACTTGGGACCCATCCCAACTGAAAAAAAAAATTTTGACCCACTCAATGGTGCACCGAACTCATCTGCACCACAAAAAATTCATCCGACATCGGGAAAACAAAAAGTGAAGGCTAAAGCCAACACAACTCTTTCCACAAAAATTAACAAAAACCCCAATAGCGTTGCTGCTAACACCCGCGCTGCTGTGAAGGCCCATGGGGATTTATAGGAGGCTGGTGGGCCTGGGTGCCCACCCCCTCGCACCTAAGGTGTGATGGGGGAAACCTTCACTTTAGGGACGTTGAATATTGCCGTACTCAAGGCCTCCCCATCCTGGGCTAGGAAACTGATTTTTTACAACACAATTTACCCATGGATATCCTGGCCATCCAGGAGTCCCACTGTCCACGAGGTTCCAAGGAAGCTTGGAAAACAATGCTCCTCCCATCCCTATCCTTTTGGTCAAAGCACTGTGGGGTGCTAATTTGAAAAAATATTTTTCAAATTTTTATCCTCATAAACATTCCTAAATGGCCAAGTGCTTGTTGTCACTTTCTCATGGGCTGATATAGTGCATGCAATCATCAAAATCTATGCCCCAAATGGTGCACATGAGTGTCAGGAATTTTTCTCATCGGTCAAATCCCTCCCACTACCCCCAGACTCTTTCCTAGTCGGTGACATGAACTGTTGGCTAAACACAACAATGGACTGGTGGCCTTCCTCACCCCACACCACCCAGGGTCACGTAGAACTGCGCGTTCTAAAGACCACCCTTTATTAATGGATGCGCTGCCATGACATGCCCCACTGCTCGAAAACATGACGCGTCCCCACATCCACAATGGCCAATTAAGGTCCTTGACCAGCATTGACCTTATCCTAACACCGGCGAAATTTAACCCCACATCTCCACTTCAAAACATCAAAAATGGAATTCTCCGACCATCAACTGGTCTTGCTAACCTACCACCTACCTTTCACAGCTGCTAAGGCCCCACATTGGTGCAAAATCCGCCCCTCCAAGCTCGTGTCGCCAGGATTTTCCATGTGGGTAGAAGTGGCAACTTTGGCAAAAAAGTTTGTTGCACCATTTTGTGCGGACCCCATTTCCACATGGGCAACTTTCAAAGATGACACCATCCGCCACTCTTGCCTTCTCTCCTCCAGATGCTCATGAGCCACATCGGCGGTCATTTCACGCGCTCTGGCAGAGTTGGCACACCTGGAGTCCAACATCCCAGCTACAGAATTCAGCTCTGCATGGGGCCAGAAGTGGGCGGAGGCAGCTGCCCACCTCAACGCACTCAAAAGGCAACACAAACATCGGTTTTGTGTTCAGTACAGGGCCACACGCATCACAAAAGGCAACAAGTGCACCGCACATTTCTTTAAAAAATTTCGCACCATGCCAGAGCGTGGCCTGCACACAGGTGCGAAGATCAGATGATTCCATTGCGGATACACCAGCCAAAGTGGCAATCGAAACACAAAAGTATTACTCCAAGTTGTACCAATCTGATCCAATTCAGCCAGCTGAAGTGGCAGAATTTCTTGACCAAGCCCATATCTGCACCATTTTCCGATACCTGGAAATAATAAATTTGATTACTCCAACCAAATTATGGACAGCCATTCGCGGTGCGCCAAACCAAAAATGCCCAAGCCCAGATGGCATTCCATATGAGTTCTACAAAAAGTATTTCAAATATATATCCCCATTGCTGCTCGCCTCACTTAACCAAAGCCTTCTGGAAACGCGCCTCCTACCAGGAGGACAAGAGGCCTTTACTGTCACACTCTTCAAGAAAGGGGATAAGCTAGACTTAGCCAACTGGCGCCCCATTTTCTAACAAACACAGACACTAAAATTTTAACAAAAATCATGGCTAACCATTTAGGGACTGTAGCATCTGCCACCATCTCCCCAGAACAATTCGGTTTTATACCCAGAAGGTCAATTTGGGATAACTTGCACTCTGTGGCTAATGTATGTCAATCCACAGCCTCTGGGGCACTTGTATTTTTGGACCAACAAAAGGCCTATGATAGAGTAAACTGGGAATACCTTAGGGCCTGCCTCCATCAATTCCGCCTACCCCCCGCTTCATCAACTGGGTGATGCTGCTCACAGAATCTGCAACAATGGCAGTACGTGGCCCTGGCTTCCTAACGGAAGTAGTCCACCCTCAAAGGGGCTTGCGACAAGGGGACCCCCTCAGCCCACTCTTATACAACTTCAGCCTTGACCCACTACTGCGAAATGTGAATGCCCAACTCACTGGGGTCCATGTGCCAGGCCAAGCCCCAGTCAAGATAATGGCGTTCGCAGATGATTGTGTGGTTGGGGTGTCTAATAATCAAGATGCACGCGCGCTTGAAGCTCTCATCCAGGAGTATTCCTGGGTAAGTAACGCGGCACTGAACGCTTCCAAAACCAAAATCATCCTCCTTGGTCAGTTTCAGAACTGCTGGACCCCAGCAATTAGTTCCCAACCCGGCCCATCTGCTTGCCCACGTCCTCGCCCTACTAACTCAACAGACACCGCCCCACTGGTGCTCCCCTTTGTGCCACGTCCTACCATAGGACTGGTACGCCATCTGGGCGTGTGGATGGAGGCAGGCGGATACGCGTCAGCAATAATGGAATGCCATATTCTGGACAACGTGACGAAGCGAATCGCGTCTCTCAGAGCCCACTCTACTTCACTTACTGGCAGGGTTGTTTTAGCCAACTCTATGCTCCTCTCCAAAGTCTGGTTCGGAGCCCACGCCATCCCCTTCTCCCCAAGCTTCTTCAAATCCTTGTATGCCTTGCTGCAAGGATGGCTTTGGTCAGGCCGCCCTCCACCAGTATGGCTAGAGGTCATGTTTGGCCCTCATCATCATGGTGGCATGGGCCTGCTTGACTTCAAAGCCCATGATGCCACAATCCTGGGCACCTGGATTGCGGCTGTCACCGCTCCTACACTCCCCTCCCAACACTGGTCCCGCGCATCCCAATCCAACTTCTCCTGCGCCTTGGGCCTCAACAATCCATTGAACCCCACTCCCTGATGAAATACCTCGCATCACACACATCGGCCACAGGTCCTCACGGGACTAAAACCCACTACAAACGAATCCTCCTCTCCATGCGGAGCGCTGAGTGGAGAATTCATATTAGCGGACATACAACCTAAAGAGGCCGCCCCTCTCCTCAGTTCACACAAGAGGTACAGGGGCTACCCATTATGATGGCGTGATCCCCATTCGGCCCCATGTCCTATCCAGGGTGGACTACCTGGACATGATGGACATCCCATACTCCATTGAGACCCAAAAAACTATCTGGAAATACGTACACCATCCTCTGTTGCAGCCTCAAGTCCGCTCCCATGTGTGGCGCTGCCTTAGGCGGGTGTATCATACAGCTGAGCGCTCTAACGTTTTACACTCATCCTGTGTCGTGTGTGGCCAGTATGGAACGCTGCTCCACCGCCTGGAGAAGTGCCCTACCTCTAAAGTGATATGGCGCGAAATTCAACGTCTGTTGGTCCAGGATCACACGCATCCCTTCAGCCTGTCAAGAGATATGTTTGCTCTATCAATGGCCTTCTCTCTTCCACCCTCCCTCCATGCTTTGGTGGTTGCAATCTCCATGTGGACCATCCACACGATTGTCTTAGATGGCATCGTAGGCTCCACCCCCACCCTCTCAGAAGCTGTCCACAGATTCTGGTCTCATTTGGTGGACCACTTTCAAGCGTGGATGTTTGGATACCTCCCACCGCGTCGCCAACAGCTGGTCTCCTCCTGGTTCCCAGTCTGGTTCATCAAATCAGACCCCTTCCTCCACACGTGTTCAGTTGTGGCTACGGCCCCTCCACACGTTCCCTCCCCTCCCCATAAGTGGCATTCCCGCTGGCAACAAGCGATAGCATCGCTTCTCTGGGGTGCCTTCCCTGGTACTAAGTTTTGTCTCAATGAGTCATATTCGGAAGTGTCCATCCCATGGTCAGCCTTCCCCACAATAAATTAAAATTAAAATTAAATATTAAAGAATAATCACTAGTAAGATGCTTCACTTATAAGAGACGAATCCCAAAGGCCAGTATCATCCCTAGTGGTGTTTGCTCAGAAACCAGATGGCACCCTGCGGCCCTGCATAAACTATAGCCACCTAAACAATATGAATGTTCCTGACCCTTAATCACTCACAGTTGAGGCTTAATCCTGTAAGCAATTGTAAAATAAAAAAAAATAAAACTGGATCTGGTAAACGTGTTCCACAAGCTCAGGGTTAAAGAAGAGCAAGAATGACTGATAGCTATTTTAACATATATGGCATATACCAGTTTAGGGCCATGCCATTCTGTCTTAAAAACGCCCTCATCATATTTCAGAGAGTTAATGACCATGCGCTAGGTGATCTCTGCTCTCCTTGCACAGTGGCATACAATGATGGCATTTTGGCTCATTCCACCACGCCATAACAACAAAAAAATTGGAGTTTGTTGCTGTGGATGCCACATTAAAGTAACGGTCCACCACGCAAAAACATAAATAATATGACTTAAAAAAACAAAGACCAGATCCTAGGAAACCTTGTACTGAAAAGATGAGCACGACATTGCCCCTTAAAAATTAGGATCAATTAGGGCTTAGAAACTCCACTACTCAAATACAGGATCACAGCTTTCTAGGATCAGTTAGTATCTTGAAAAAATATTCCACAGCAATCTCAGAACTAGCTACCCCCTCCTCCCCCTAATGAGTAAGAATGCACCGTTTGTCTGGTCAGAAAATATCAATGAGCATATGACGCTATTAACAAAGTTTTAGCTCCACGTTTATTTTTCACCACATGATGAAGACAAACAGTTCATAGTAGCTTATGATGCTTCTGGAACAGTTGTAAGGGTACTACTGCTACAGGAGCACAACAGTTACAAACATCCAATATTGTACTTTTCCAGAAAATCACTGG
Organism: Massospora cicadina; assembly: GCA_022478985.1. Classification (NCBI taxonomy): domain Eukaryota; kingdom Fungi; phylum Entomophthoromycota; class Entomophthoromycetes; order Entomophthorales; family Entomophthoraceae; genus Massospora; species Massospora cicadina. The sequence goes on from JAKSZP010000134.1 coordinate 109,372, forward strand.
CACTGAATGCTCAAGGGTGATGTATGACATATAGCTGGTTGCCGTCGCCTGGTCAATTATACACTGCCAGTATTTACTGTAGGTAGCAAAGTACCTGGTTACTGTTTTCACAAAACACAAGTCTCTGATATACTACCACACCTGCAGAAACTGTCGCAACATCAAACCATAATGCACTGTGACTTCTTCAACTTCAATTTTTCATACAAATTTGTTCAAGGGCCGCCTCATATATTACCAGATATCCTGAACAGGAGCCTGACCACCAGATATGCTCCCACGGAGAGCGTAGAGTTAGTTGCAGTGATTTCCTCATACAGGTCTTTGCCAAACCACCAGTGGAGGCAGCTGCCATCGCCGCTATCACAACTCCTTCAACATCAAAAACCCCATCCAACAAGCCCACAGTCAAACGCCCACCAACCCACAGCCCCCGCTCACCCACATACCTCGAAGTAATCCCAAATGTCAATACTGAGGGTTTCCTACATAAAGCGCTGAACTTAACATAGTCAGAAACATAGAAGGACAGGCCCTAAGAGATAAGATACAAACGGGTAAAAGTCCATCTTGTACTCTCAAAAGGTTAGGGTGATCCACTTCCACAATTGAATATGGGTATTAGAAACTTTACGCTCATGATTCATAAAGAGAAAATCATTATCCGCTGATTATGGGCCACCCCATAGTCAATAAATGCATTAACTTGATAGAGAGCATATGACTAGAACGGTTTAACATTGGATGTGCTTGCCTGGGTGGAACACGGCCTTGTTTTTATACAATTAAAGTCTAACAGAACAATAGAAACGGGCTTTTGCACCCACTTCAGCAGGCGGCAAGAGCATGGACGTTTTTTCAGTAGACTTCATTGTTTGTGTGCACACCTCCAAAGACTATGATGCGATCATGGTGGTTGTGGATAGGTTTACAAAATATGCCCTATTTGTCCAGTGTTTAATGACAACCACACCTGATGACATATCTCAATAATTCTAATCCCATAATTTCACTATGTTTGGAGTACCATAAGAAGTGATAACCGAAAGAGGGCCACTGTTTACCTCAAAATTCTGGGATGCTTTGTGCAAAACATTAAAAATTAACCCTGCTGGTCATTGGCGTATCACCCCCAGTCTGACAGACAGATGGAGTAACAAACTGGTTGCTTAAACAATATCTCTGTTTTTTGCTAAGTCCTCTCAAGACCATAAGGTACTGACCTTCCCCTAGCCCAATTCAAATATGATAACTATTTAAAAGCCTCCATGATATATCACCAATGTATACCGACTTGGGTTATAACCCTGCCTTCATTAATGGACTTCAGATACGCATGAACATTACCACAGTGAACAACTTCACAACGCAATTCTGGAAAATACACCGACAAGTGCAGAAGCATTGACTAAGGCTGCTCAGGACACTAAGCAAACATATTATTGGAAACGCAGAGCAGCCCCAAGCTATCTGATGGGCAATCTCATAATGGTAGACACATATAATCTCAAACTCATGGTCCTATGTTAAAGGATGGTTTGTAAGAAATAAGGCACATTCCCCCATAAGTAAAGTTCTGGAAAATGGATCCTTTCATGTGGAGCTTTGTCCTCACTGGAAATTTCATAAGGCTTTTCACGCTCCACGTTGTCCCCTTTCAAGTGTGAAAAACTGGAAGAATTCAAATTTATACATATAGAGGGGGCACAGGAACTTGAGTTTAAGGAAGTTCTGGATGCTTGGAGAGTCAAGTGAGGGAATCCAATACCTGATGAATTTTAAAGGGATCTGGTATATAAAACAGTTAAATATGTGCACAAGATCTTTTCTAATTGCAACAAATTGAATGATGAATTCCACGCCAAATAGCCCAATGCAACCGCGCCCTCCACTGTCAAGCTCACAACCATTGCGGCTGTTAACTTCCCTTGCTGCACAAAACCTAAAAATTAGTTACAAGCGCCTGAAGTGGGAGTAAACCATGTCTTTCAGGAAAGGGTAATGTAATGGTCTTCAACATGGTTATCAACTTGGACCAGGAAATAGATCCTATCCAACCAGAGAAATGTAAGGGGCCTCGCGCATTACTGCTAGTAAAGATAGCAGGCTTAGGGAACATCCTAGACAGACGCTGGGTGTTCGCCACTCCCCCAAAATCAAGCTTTATTTAACTCAAACTGGTGAAAAGTCACGTTCCATTGTTACTCTAGATTATGCTAAAGGTGTATGAAGAAAATTAAGAACATATGAAATAAAATTTTCATGAGAATTAGTGGATTAAAATTGGATCCTCAAAAAGGGACAAAAAATATCGCGTTCAATATGAAGAAAATCCCCAAGTGCCAAATTAGATCTTTTCATAAGCAAAAAAATGATAAGGACAATGCTGGGATGCTGAGCCCTTACAGACTGGCAAAGAATGCTATAGTAAACCACAAAAGACTCCACCCTCAATTTCAATCCATAAATTGTGCAAAGTTCTCAGCGTTATAAGAACTTGAGCTCATCCAGTTGTCATGAAAGTTTCCCAGCCCCCTCCTCACTTCCCTGAAATTATAAATTCCTGGCACTCTGCTGATATTAGAGCGCTGGTTTTTTCCCTTATATCTTATATGAAGGGTTGATTATGCTACAGAAAAATAAAAAAATCAATAAGATAATAGAATATTCTAGCCTCTTTTAAGATACCATTGCAACAATTTAGGGCCATTGTTCATTGATTTCTGTAGTGGTAGTGGCCATCATTCTGGTGTTTTCTTCATCAGCGTCTCTTGGCAGAGAAAATACAGGAAATCACCCTGTGAAAGGTCACACCACATTTTTTCAGTAAAGCATATATTATATAATTGCCCAAATGAACATTCAATTGTATGAGGTTATTCAGAAAGAAAAGTCCAAATAACCCTCATATTTTTTATAAAGAAATTGGACCTTACTTTCCAAATAACCCTCATATAATTTAATCTGCTATAATCAATATGGGGATGAAAAAGCTAATTTAGAAGATTGGAGTATTGAGAATTCCAACATAATACTTTTCTTTTGCTTTGATACCTAAATCCAAGCCAAGTTCTGATTTTAAAAAAAAATACAAAAATTGACTGCTTAAATGAGCCAAAACTTACCCAATGTCAATGCAATTGATGCTTGCTGTCCTGGCTTGGGGTGGTGGTGCGCCACCATCTAGCATCTTTTAGCCACCGCTGAAGCATACCAGGGCTGGCTCTTCTAGCCCTCCCAACGCTACCAGGCGTTATGTCCCCCTCAGGACATGGCCCACCACCTCACAAGCTCCCAAGTGGTGCTCCGGAGCCCTTTAGTGCTCCCACGAAGCAATTTGCTTTTTGGCCTCTGGGTCAAATATGGGAAATCTTTTCCCATATGCAAGTGGAGCCATCATTGAGATGGCCACAGTGGTTTTTAAACCTGCTGGCTATATTGACTTTCACCCCCTTAATGGATATTTTGATCTTGGCTTCCATTCAGAAGCTGATGCGGTGGCATCATCTAAGCTGCTAATAGTTTTACAAAAATCCCCATTCCCACTATTCACATGTGGCTCCTGGATGAAGCCACTTTGATGGTCCAGTTTGCCAGATTGCCATCATTTCTCTCCCATGAACGCTTTCACCATGAAATGACGGAGGGTTTGGCCATTTATGGTGCAGACCTTATCTTGCAGTTTGTGGTTCCCAATGGGCAGATTGGTTTGCAGGGCCTCACGCCTTTATGATCTGCCCTTTCCATTGTGATACCCAACTCGCAATTCCCCTTCACAGTGATCAGATCTGCACATGATTACCCTTTTTGGGTGCATGTTAAAAACAGCCACGCAATATGCACCTTGTGCTTTAAATTAGAACATTATAAGTGCAAGTGCCCTACAGCTTCCACCTCCACTGTTCCATTACTCCTCCTTCTGGCGTTGGGCTGGCTGCTGCCTCACCCAAATTTTTTTTGAATGGGGTGTGACCCCCTCACCCCAACCTCAGCTAATTGTGGCGATGCTTCCAAAACAGCAGCCAATAAAAATTTAATAGCCTTAAAAATATATCAGAGCTATGAATTCTGAGCTGATGGCTGAGACAGTTTCAGCTGAGCTGCCATGGTCAACTGTTTGAGCCAATCAGGATCCGCCACTGCACCAACTCTGGTGGCTGGCCCAGCATTAGCCAATTTAAATCCATTCAAAGCGCTTGAATGGATTGATGATACATATCATCCTTATAATGTTAAGCCCAATTTTTCCTTGGAGGAACTTTTTTTTAAAATCTATCAATTTGTGTCCCTGCTGTTTTAAATCTATAAAGGGCTTCCCTAATTATAAAAATATAAACAAAATAGCTTTAGAAGAAGCAGCTGCTCCAGCCAACACTCTCCTCTACCAACATCTCCATGGGGCGATGGAACCCCTTGTTGAGGGTATTCCCATCCCATATTTCCCCCATGATTTAATGAGTATGCAAAATATAAAATTGAGGAGTACACCTTTGGAGCGAGCTGCACTTGCATCAATACGGCAAACACTTCTTTGTTTGACCCCAATGGCCCCAAACCCACCAGCGCATCAAGTCTTTCACTTGTGTGCCTGCTCTCATCACTTTCGTTGAGCATCAACTTGCTCAATATGTTGAGGTGATGGACACCGCCAGCCTCATTAAAGAAAACCCCCAATTATACCTCTTTATGCCACATGTCACTGATGCACCAACCCCTATAATGTCCACCATGGTCTGCCAGCTAAAGCAGGTTTAACAAAAGTTTCCCTAAAGCTTCCTCACCTTCTGATATGGCTTCCTAGGCTGATAACTAGGGCTATATTAGGATTTTATTATTTCTAATAATCCCTTTATTTGGCTCATTAGCTATTAAAGATGCGTGGCGGCTCCCCCTTTTGGGTTGGGTACCACTAGTGTTAAAAGAGAGAATTCCAACTGATTCAAAGATGATGACATAGTTGCTTCTCCTTGCTACCAAGTATGAGCTCAGGTAATCCTGGTTTCAATTATAATATAAACACCAAATGTCCAATCAGATGTCTTTATCCAACCCAATAAGCCTCCCCTCAGTGTGAGAAGAATGGTCAAGACTCTTGCCTGCACTCAGTTTAGTGGTTGGAATAAGGATGATTTTTTAATCAGTATTTCTCGCACCTATCCCCCACAGACCATACTTGAGAATAATCAGAATGGCAATGCCATGCGGACTATGGATGCTATTGTAGGTATTGGAGTACCCTCAATGGAAAACAATTCTTTCCTTGGGACATCAGAGCTGACACAAACAACGCAGAATTTCTAATATTATTGCAGCCTTAATGACCCTAAGAAAATGGATAGCAAATTTCTTTCAATTCAATTTAACTCAAGTTGTCAAAATGGAAATGTACATAATTTATTTACCTGATTGATTTAGGCATATGGGTGCCCCTAAAAACACTAAGTGGCAACCTTAATGAATTCTCTGAGTTTTCAAAGTCAGGAGCTGGTAATGTCAAAATTCAGCTTATTTGGCTTCCTTACTTAACCTCCAAAGATTTATTGTATAGATTCTTGGAAAGACAGAGTGGATAACTACGAGAAAAACGATATTCCTTAATCTCACCTCAAGAAGGACGAGTCTGTCATGACATTTACCACGTGGTTTTACACTGAGGCATAAGTTTCATATAAGGCAAAGGTGTTATACAACTTTGACACTTAGGTTGCCTTCAATATCCTTTGAGCCATACAAGGAACTTTACCATTGAATGTTGCTAGTGTTTAGTGAAAACCTTAATATTTCACAAATAGTTAAATATCCACTCTGAAGTGCTGTCACTTTTAAGGAGTCCAGCCAGTCAAACAAGCAGTGAAAAAGCCACCATATGACTGTCTTTCCAAAATTAAGACTTGACTTAGGCATAGGGCTTTTCTTCAATGAGCTGAATGATAGGCATTTAATTTGCCACATATGGTGAAAGTCAGGACACTATGCAAGTCACTGCCCTACTAGTATCATTAAACTACAATTGATGTGATGAACCAAGATACTGGTTATGGTTCAAGATGATATTAAGTGGAATAAAAAAGTAATATTCTACTTCCGCTGACTCTTGTAAAATCTAAACAAAAATTAAAAATTGATCCACCTACGCTTGATAATGCATTGCAAAAGAATAAACCCATGCGGTTTGCCACTGTCTTTTTTTAGTACTAGATGGTTTTGCCACTGTCTTTCCCTCCAATTATTACTGATAATGTGGTAGCTGTACGCAGTCAATCGCCAATAAAAGTTAATTACATTAGTCTATAGGATAGAAGCGATGCCTTACGTCTAGAAATCGGAACAACTAGAGCTTCTTCACCTCTGGCAGTACCCCAAGGTTAAACAGGTCCAAGTGGGTATAACCATTGGGGCTTAGGAGTAATCAAAACCACTATTATGTGAAGCCTAAATACTTTTTAGAACAAAATGACAGTTTTGATGTTTACTCAATTTATTTTACTTACACTTAATATTTTATGTGCTTTGATCTTGGCATTATTGTAGTTTAAACCTTTCTTACCGCTTGTAAAATTTTCTAAGCAAATTTAAATTAAAAACAGCAATTAACAACATTAAACTTCTGTTATCAGTTACAACTTTATGTCCTTAGCTCCCTTACCTGATGCTCTAGTGTGGTCAGCTGCAAAACCACTTTAGCATTTTCTACTCTGCTGAAAACGCACTATACTAGTTCATCTAGTATTACTAATCAAACTTCCAGATATGTCCCTCTGAGGGACTTAGAGCCCCACCTTTCATATAGCCACCCGATTCTCTTCCACCCCTCATACCCTCTCTTGTTCCAGCATCTGATTTTGCCTCTGAGGTGACTATGGGCGATTATCCATACAATAACAAAGCAATAATTGAGCTCACCACTACCACTTTTAAGCCAATGGTATAAAAACTTTTGCCCTTTTAAAGCCTATATTAACATTGGTTTCCCCTCTGAAGAGAATTCTGATGTGACAGCACCTATCAAATTCATTTATATTCAATCACTATCCCCACGACTCATAATTAACTTATCACCAACTCCACAATGGTGGTGAGTTTCACAAACCTACATCTGACATCACACCCCAGGTGTTGTTAGGGGAACTTATGTTGGTGCCCTTGCCTATGGCTCAAACCTTATCCTCCACTTCACTGTCCCTAGAGACGCCAAGAGCCTTGTGGCTCCCTAGGCTACCACTACAATCACCCTTTTACATGTAGATATCACCCAACAGATACGCGGTAATATGTTGCATCAGCACCCATTCATTTCTTCTGGAAAGGCGTTGACAATGGCTGCCAAATTTGCTTCCTCTGTTTTATGTCGAATCATAATAAAAACATGTTGGCATTCCACTGAAAATACTTCTGACACCAATATTGATGCCAAAACCCTTCCAGAGTAATACATCTATGGTAGCTCTGCAAGTATTCTCACATCCAGTTCATTTGACAGGTCATCACCCCAAAAAGTGTCTCTTTCCATCAGCCCTAACCAAACAGCCATCAGTTTTCTCTCCATCCAATCAGGCTCAGATTTGGACATCCATTTGTTATTACTCTCCCACCCATTTTCCCACCACATCTTAATCTTATGTTGATATTTCGATCCAATTTAACCAAAATCGGGCTATATTGATCAAGATTCAAAATCAGGGGATCCCATTAAAGTGAACAATATTTTTTGAACAGTTTTTATATTCAGACTTTGATCCCAAATTCCCTCCTTGCTTTTTAGCACCCCAACCAAATGCAATCCTTTCTAACCTGATTATCAGATTGCTATTATTGCGGCTGCTTTGGATAAATGTCATCCTCTATGAAAAGCTGTAGCTAAGTCATTTAGATCAATTGTAGTGGTATCCCTCCATCCTGATGTACAGCAACCCTTATGTTGTAAGTAAGCATGCCATCTTCCAATCTCACAATATGGACAAACATTGATTCCTGAATTTCTGGTTGTGGCTAAGCACCTGAAATACAGAATTACATGTACCAACGTTACCACATTTGTCAATCTCCCTGACATAGACATACAAGATGAGAATGATTTTGCCAATATTTTTTGTGCCTAGGTTAAAGCCATGGTCTCTAACCTGGTCCTCCCACGGGAGATATGGAACCCTATCTATCTAATCACCCCGCACCCTTGCTTTTTATTTTGTCCTGCACATTGATTCATGTGAATAAAAATGCAGAAGAAGCGCCCCCTGATCCCCCCTACCCCTCTACCATCGTTGGCTAGTGGTTTTCTGCCGCCGCATGGTATGTTTATTTGTTTTGTTCTAGCGCCATTATGCTCACTTGACATTTTGGTACGTTTTATTTTTTATTTTTATCAGTAATGTCTGTCATCTGGTCGACTTACCTTGAAGAAGTTTATATATTGACATACTGTTATAATTTAAAGTGAAAACCTTTATGGACAGTTGGAAACCATTAATGCTATGTTAACTAAACTAGTAATGAAACTTGACCTCACACCCAATATTGACCATCATAAAAATATAAACCATTAGGCCCAATACACCTACCTCTGTATGATCATATAGTGTGCTGCAGCTGAGGATGGATGCACTTGTTGTATCAGATCCCATCATAGATTTACTGAATTAGAGATATGACATTCATATTTTGGAACCTTGCCATGAAGACTTATAAGCTTACTTATTTGCTTGAAGAATAACTTTAGTAAATACTTGTTCAAAGCCTTCCACTATATTATATTAGGAAGGACAAAGACTCTGAGCCCCAAAATTCAGGCGTACATCAATCTCAGTTTTAAGATTGCAAAGTAAAATTTGGTTTAAATGATCTGTATCTGTCTAAGTGGTTTCCCAACCAGAGTATGGAATTAAAACGCATTCCACTAAGAACTAATTATAGCCTGACTATTCCAGTGGTCCACCTAATAAATTTATTAGTTGAGTTAAATTTGAACATTATCTATCTATAATAATTAAAGCAAGTCTGTGAAATGATCAACCAAAACTACGGCATGTAGAGATTTAAAAAATTTCATCATAGGTGGACAGGAAGGTTCTTTATGCACCTCAAAGCCCAATTTTTAACTTTTATGTATAGTAGTTAAAAAGGTCTAATTATTTGAGAAGTAGAAATTATATATTTATTAATGAAAATAGGTATTTTGTTACTGCTGAGCAATTTGAGATTTTCTTGAAAAACATTTAATGGGTTTGCCAAGCAGTTTGTGTTTTTAGGTTGATTCAATAGGTTCAATTGGTTTTGGGCGGATGGTTAGCATTTTTTGGCTTTTTTGATAGATTTTATTTCCTCTTAAACTTACTGATGGACATTTACCAATATAAAAACGAATATAAACTAGTTAATATTTGTAAGTTAGTCCACAAGCAATGCTAGGTAAAATGGGCTATCAACGTTATAAAAGCTAAAGATAATTAATGGAAAAAACTTCTGTTTTCAAAAACCCCAATAAATTTGACCTCTTAGACTCATGCTTTACCAGGATAGGGTATTAATCAAAAAGTATGGATTCAAGCGATGCAAGATAAATCAACTAATCTTGTATATATACTTACTACCCAATTTTCCCATCTTTGCTTAGTTTATAGTTTAATAGATAATTCTCTTTTATTTTTGGTTTTAATATTGGTAGATGGCCATCAATAAGGTTAGAATTCATTAAACCCATCAAACTAAACAATGACCAACCACTTGTAAAAATAAATCAACCTATTGGATTAAATAAACAACAGATATTTGGCCAAAATGAATTAACCATATCATATTAACTAAAAATTTATTAACAATTCAGCCAAGATCAATTTAACAATCAAATTAACTAAAACTTTAAACCAATCGCCCAAGCGCAATTGAAGCTATCAAATTAACTTAAACATTAACCACTTACCCGAAACCATTGAGCCCATTGATTCAATTAAAAACTACCAATCACTCAGCCAAAACCAATCGAGAACTTGAAAAAATCCAAGGACTACCAACCACTTATAAAACCTATGACCCTATCAAATTAAATGATTAATACTAAAACGCTCAGCTGAAATGATAAACAATTACCATTAGGTGATTATAATATATTAGATCTTATATATGACATCATTTTAAATTATTATAAGCTTGAAAAATAGCCTATCACTATTCTTAAAAATTAAATTAATTTGTGCTAAGTTTAGTGATAGCTGGTTCATTTGATAATGCGATGATTTGTATCATACGGTTAGATTTTAGGTTATTATTGTGCACGCTGGTGCGTTGTACACCTAAATTCCAGCAATATTACCACAGAGAAGTAGTACTCTCTACTTACAGAATAATTGCTTCAGGGGTTTTTTGAATACATCTTATATTAAAAATAATAGAGTCCTAATAAACCAAAATGTTGGATTTTTATGTATTTTTTATTATATGCGGCAAGGAGGGTCTAAAAGTGACCCTCTAAATATCTTGCTGCTTAGTATTTAAAGTATATTGAGGTTTGAAGGGAATTAATGCAAAGTTCAGGTTAGGCTAGGAATACCAAATTAGGAATATTAAGTTTCAGCCTATTAAAGCTCTCAAGACTTGCATCACTTAGACGGAATAACCAATGGAAAGTTAGTTGTAGATATTATATATCCGTGAGGCAGTGATTTTATAAATTTGACCCAATCATTATGCGAGAAAATATTTTCACTTGGTTGGACCCCTCCAGGCCTATAAAAGGGGCCAGTCTCTGCATTGGACTTCGAACTAAATTGGATGTAGGATGTGGGGGACCTCCAAATGGCTCTTCAGATTCTGCCGCATGGTTGGTGCAATAATACTGCCCAAACTTATACTATTTTCCCGAGTTGTATTAATAAAAGTGTTACCATGATTTTAGGGGTTCCACCGATAAGTGACCAGGGTTTTAGGCGTTTTTATCCATATTGAAACCCAAATCACTCTTATTGCTATATTGAACTTGTTTTTGTCTGACACATACATATAATAATTTTTATCTATATAAAGATAAAGTAAAAAGTGGGTGAACTAATAAACGCAGGCAAAGCTGTAGCTTCCTACTAGTAGTTTATATGGTGAAATGTATGCGCCGTTTTGTCAATCAATTAGGAATTGGTCACCGCGCCTGGGTTTATTCTTCCTGACAGTGATAAAATCTAAGTTATAACAGCTATCTTATATTAATATCTAATTAAGATCAAACAACGTAAAGTTGTTGCTTTTGTGCATATTATACAGATAGAAGAAGTGAAAAGCATCCATAATTTTGATGACCTGGTTGAACTTCATTTTGTTTAAAACCGTGTAGCGCATGTTCCTTGGTAACTTGGGAAAGCCTCATTGGATTAACAGAGGATGAACGGACCTAGCACTGCCCTTTTGATAAGTATAGTACTATTTTTACTAGATGGCTTGAATTTTATTTTTGCACATGACGTGCTACACCATATCAGAACCGGAAAATCGGCCAATTTGCCTGCATCCTATAAGATGTTCAAAGATGAAAAAGAAGTATAGAATAAAGAAATCAGCCAGCTTGTTCAACATGGTTGTTGATGCCTTAACATATTAATTGGGCCTAACCAATGTTATTCATTAAGATGTAATGCAGATTTAATTTCATGGTGATTAATTATTACAATTTAAAAACACTACTAAAAAAGATTCCTGTCCACAACCATACATTGATTATGCTCTAGACCGTTTAGGCGGTGCTCAGTACTTTTCAACCATGTATTTTATTTTTAGGCTACTATCAGATAGAGTTGCCCACAAATAACAAGAAAAATGTGCCATCATAATGTCCCATGGGCTGTCTTAACCCATAAAAATGCTGCATGGGGATATTTAATGCCCCTGACATGTTTATGTGTTGGCAATCAACCAACTTACAAATTGGGTCAAAGACAACTGAACGGAGACCAGGGGCCCATGATGACTACTAAATTATTTTGGAGACTATCATCTATTAACATGGATTTCCCTAATTTCTTCAGACTGACAACATCAATAACTTCACTTCTCAGATAATCACCCAGCTTAACAATCTAGTGGGGGTTCACGGGGTCCTGTTGACACCCTATCACCCCAAAACAAATGTTATGGTAAAGCATGCCAGTGTCACTTTAGTTAGCATCATGTAAAAATTTGCTTAAAGAAGACCAAACAGCTGGAATATCATCCTGCCTTCTGTCATCTTCACGTACAATAGAATGTTCCACTCATCCATGGGAAATCATCTTTTTAACTCCTTTATGGGTGAAAACCTGCACTACCTCCAATCCTATACTCCTGTGCTCATGAAGAGGGAATGACCCCCAGCCATATGTAGAGAACCTCGCCCATATGTTGATTATCCTCTAATTTGAGGCTTACAATAACGCACTAGCCTGGAAAAGGAGATCTTACAAGTGTGACAAAAGGACCACTATCCGTTGCCCTGCCTCTATTTAGGGGAGCAAGTGCTTTTCTACTTAATCATGGATTTGGTAATATTAGTAAGCTCAAACTCATCTGTAAGGGGCTGTTCAAGGTGATAGAGAAGACTTAACTGAGAATTACATGCTCATTTACCCTGCCAAAAGAGAACATCATCAACATAGTGCATTCTAGCTCTTATAAAAACCAGTAGGGCGCTGAGATGCCAGCCACCACCAACCAATAACGCTACCACCGTTACAGAAAATTTGTTGTTTCACTATGTCTGGTCAAGTAGAGGAAAATTTTAGGATTTGGATTTGACTAACCATATAAGATCAACCACAGCAATGACACCCAAAATACCCTATAGTCCTCGCCACTAACCTTGTCTGGCTATCTGTACCCCTTGGCAGGTAAATTCTCATCTTTCTACTGTCAGATATTCCACTCATATTTTCTAACTAAAAAATTTAAGCCTTTACAAATCAATTCACCATACAATCATGACTTTATGGAGAATTGATCCCTATCAAATTGTTATCTGAGCCCCAGTTCTCCTAACCAGTTCCATTCCCATTGTTTAGAAAAAACAAGATTTATGCAGCCAATCATTATTAAAAAGCCGAACCTGACGTTGGACAGACAACTATTAAAATGTACCTTAGTTAGTTAGACAACCATCTGTTTTTATCAGCGACATGAACATCTCATAGGCAGACCATAAACCATAAGTGCTAGAAGATTTCAGATCTGCAAGAAAAGTGACTCACTAGAGGCTAAAGTATAAATTGGAAAGGTCATGTATTGGAAAAGGGATTAACGCAGTATGCACAACTGGTATCTACCTTGATCACGGATTTTGGTTTACACTCACAATAAATCTCAAGCGCTGGAAGTACCCAACGTGACTATGGCGGATTTTGGAGACTTCATAAAGAAAAGGATTATTTTATGTTGAGCTTTACGTTTATTTTGGGGTGTACTGTCTTCACACTGTTTTGTCTGTTTATGTTCAGATATACCTGTGCCAAAATTTTTCAGTTTCAGCTTTTATTGCAACTTACCCCTTAAAAATTAAGTTCTCATTATATAGGTGGTACACAATTTTGAATGGTTTACTGAGATAGCTATGGAAATGGTTAGGAAAATGGAGTTTTAAAAAAATATACAACCAATGAAATCCAGGCCAGGGGTGTCAGAATTGTCTTTAAGTTAAACCAATGTTTGTTATGTAAATTTAAATTTATTGCAAGGAAGACTGACCATGGGACGGACACTTCCAAATTTAACCCAAAGGAACCAAAACTTAGTATCAGGGAAGGCACCCCAGAGAAGCGATGCTATCTCTTGTTGCCAGCGGGAACGCCACTATGGGGAGGGGGAGGGAACGTGTGAAGGGGCCGTAGCCACTATTAAACACTTGTGGAGAAAAGGGTCTTATTTGATGAACCAAACTGGGAACCAGGAGGAGACCAGATTCTGTGGACAGCTTCTGGGAGGGTGGGGGTGGAGCCTGCGATGGCATCCAAGACAATCGTGTGGATAGTCCACATGGTGATTGCAACCACCAAAGCATGTAGGGAGGGTGGAAGGGGGGAAGCCATTGATAGAGCAAACATATCTCTTGACAGACTGAAGGGATGCGTTTGATCCTGGCCCAACAGACGTTGAACTTTGCGCCATATCACTCTAGAGGTAGGACACTTCTCCATGCGATGGAACAGCGTTCCATACTGGCCACACATGACGCAGGATGAGTGTAAAGCATTAGAGCGCTCAGCCGTATGGTACACCCACCTTAGGCAGCGCCACACATGGGAAAGAATTTGAGGCTGCAACAGAGGATGGTGTGCATATTTCCAAATAGTCTTCTGAGTCTCAATGGAGTAAGGGATGTCCATCATGTCCAGGTAGTCCACTCTGGATAGGACATGGGGTCGTGTGGGGATCACGCCATCATAATGGGTAGCCCCTGTACCTCTTGTGTGAACTGAGGAGAAGGACGGCCTCTCTGGGTTGTGTGTCTGCTAATACGAATTCTCCACTCAGCGCTCCGCATGGGAGAGGAGGATTCATTTGTAGTGGGTTTTAGTCCCGTGAGGACCTGTGGCCGATGGGTGTGAAGCCAGTTATTTCATCAAGGAGTGAGGGTTTGATGGGTTGTTAAGGCCCAAGGCGCGGGAGAAGTTGGAGCGGGCCGCGCGGGACCAGTGTTGGGAGGGGAGCATAGGGACGGTGATGGCCGCAATCCAAGTGCCCAGGATCTTGGCAGCATGGGCTTTGAAGTCAAGCAGGCCCATGCCACCATGATGATGAGGGCCAAACATGACCTCTAGCCGTACTGGTGGTGGGCAGCCTGACCAAAGCCATCCTTGCAGCAGGGCATACAAGGATTTGAAGAAGCTTGGGGAGAAGGGGATGGCGTGGGCTCCAAACCAGACTTTGGAGAGGAGCATAGAGTTAGCTAAAACAACCCTGCCAGTAAGGGAAGTAGGGTGGGCTCTGAGGGAGGTGATGCGCTTCATCACGTTGTCTAGAATATGACTCTCCATTACTGCTGATGTGTACCCGCCTGCCTCCACCCACACGCCCAGATGGCGGACTGGCCCTATGGTAGGGCGTGGCATGAAGGGGAGCACCAGCGAGGCGGTGTGGGATGAGCTGGGAGGGCGAGCACGTGTGCGAGCAGATGGGCTGGGCTGGGCACTGGTCGCTGGGGCCCAGCAGGTTTGATACCGACCAAGGAGGATGATTTCAGTTTTGGAAGCGTTCAGTGCAGCATTACTTACCCGGGAATACTCCTGGATGAGAGCTTCAAGTGCGCATGCATCTTTACTATTAGACACCCCAACCACACAGTCATCTACAAACGCCATCATCTTAACTGGGGCTTGGCCTGGCACATGGACCCCAGTGAGTTGGGCATTCACATTTAGAAGTAGTAAGTCAAGGCTGAAGTTGTATAACAGTGGGCTAAGGGGGTCCCCTTGTTGCAAGCCCTTTTGAAGGTGGATTACTTCCGTTAGGAAGCCAGGGCCACGTACTGCCATTGTTGCAGATTCCGTGAGCAGCATCACCCAGTTGATGAAGCGAGGGGGTAAGCGGAATTGATGGAGGCAGGCCCTGAGGTATTCCCAGTTTACTCTATCATAGGCCTTCTGTTGGTCTAAAAATACAAGTGCCCCAGAGGCTGTGGACTGGCATGCGTTAGCCACAGAGTGCACGTTGTCCCAAATTGACCTTCTGGGTATGAAACTGAATTGTTCTGGGGAGTTGGTGACAGATGCTACAATCCTTAAACGGTTAACCAT
This sequence comes from Massospora cicadina, assembly GCA_022478985.1. Taxonomy (NCBI): domain Eukaryota; kingdom Fungi; phylum Entomophthoromycota; class Entomophthoromycetes; order Entomophthorales; family Entomophthoraceae; genus Massospora; species Massospora cicadina. The sequence goes on from JAKSZP010000134.1 coordinate 125,112, forward strand.
GATTTTAGTCAAAATTTTTGTATCCATGTTAGTTAAAGAAATGGGGCGCCAGTTGGCTAAGTCTAGCTTGTCCCCTTTCTTGAAGAGTGTGAATGGTGAAGGCCTCTTGTCTTCCTGGTAGGAGGCGCGTTTCCAGAAGGCTCTGGTTAAGTGAGGCAAGCAGTAGTGGGGATATATATTTGAAGTACTTTTTATAGAATTCATATGGAATGCCATCTGGGCCTGTGCATTTCCAATTTGGTGCACCGCGGATGGCTGTCCATAGTTCATTTGGAGTAATCAAATTCATTATTTCTGGGTATTGGGAAATGGTGTGGATATGGGTTTGATCGAAAAATTCCGCCACTTTGGCTGGCTGAATTGGATTGGATTGGTATTTCAGAGTAATACTTTTGTATTTTGATTGCCACTTCAGCTGGTGTATCTGCGACGGAATCATCCAATCTTTGCACCTGTGTGCAGGCCACGCCTGGTGTGGTGCAAAAAAATTTTAAAAAAATATGCGGTGCACTTGTCACCCTCTGTAATGCGTTTGGCCCTGTATGAACACAAACCCAATGTTTGTATTGCCTTTTGAGCGCGTTGAGGTGGGCAGCTGCTTCCACCCACTTCCAGCCCCATGCAGGGCTGTAGCCTGTAGCTGAGATGTTGGACTTCAGGTGTGCCAACTCTTCCAGAGCGCGCGAAATGATGACCAATGTGGCTCATGAGCGTTGGGAGGAGAGGTGGCAATAGTGGCGGATGATATCCTCTTTGAAGGCTGACCATGTGAAGATGGGGTCTGCGCAAAATGGTGTAACAAACTCTTTTGCCAAAGTTGCTGATTCCACCCAAGTGGAAAATCCTGGCGATGCAAGTTTGGGAGGGCGGAGTTTGCACCAGCGTGGGGCCTTAGCCACTGTGACAGGTAGGTGGTAGGTTATTGAGACCAGCCAGTGGTTGGAGAATTCAATTTTATTGCTTGGAAGTGGGAAATGTGAGGTTGGAATTTCGCCGGTGTAAGGATAAGGTTGATGCAGACCATGGACCATAATTGGCCATTGTGGACGTGGGGGTACATCATGTTTTCAAGCAGTGGGGCTTGCCGGAGCAGCGCATCAACCCAAGGGTGGCCTTTAGATTGCGAAGTTCTACATGACCCTGGGGGGCGTGGGAGGAGGAAGGCCAATGGTCTGTGGGTGTGTTTAGTTAACAGTTTATGTCGCCGACTACAAAAGGGTCTGGGGTTAGTGGGAGGGATTTGACCAATGAGAAAAATTCCCAACGCTCTCATGCACAGATTGGGGCATAGATGTTGATGATAGCGTGTACCACGTCAGCCCACGAGAAAGTGACAATGAGGACTCAGCCATTGAGGAAGGATTCTGATGATAAAAATTTGAAAAAATTGTTTTTCTGAACTAGCACCCCACAGTGCTCTGACCAAAAGGATAGGGAAGGGAGGATCATGGTTTTCCAGGCATCCTCAGAACCTCATGGACATGGGACTCCTGGATGGCCAGGATATCCATGGGTAAATTTTTTTGTAAAAAAACTCAGTTTCCTAGCCCAGGATGGCAAAGCCTTGAGTCTGGCGATATTCAACATCCCTAGAGTGAAGGTTTCCCCCATCACACCTTAGGTGCAAGGGGGTGGGCACCCGGGCCCACTCGCCTCCTCTAGATCCCCATGGGCCTTCATGGCAGTGCAGGTGTCTGCAGCAATGCTATCAGTATTTTTGTTAATTTTAGCAGAAATATTTGCATTGGCTTTTGCCTTCACTTTTTGTTTGCCCAACGTCAAACAAATTTTTTGTGGTGCGGATGAGTTTGGTGCACCATCAATTGGATCAAAAAAAAATTTTCAGGTAGGTTGGACCCCAAGTCAGTTTCAACCAGAGCTTGGTTGCAAAGATCAGGTGAGATCGAGTCACCCATTGGATCCTCAGATTGGGTGGCCCAATTGGCATGGGCTTCCCAATCTGATTGGTTGAGGGATTCCCAAGTTGCTTCCGCTGCAAAGGTTTCAATGTCCTCCTGGCGTTGGGAGTGTGGGATAGTGGTGGTGACCTTGGCTGCTTCCTTGGCTGTGGCCCTGCGGGCCTGCTTGGCCCTCTTCCACTCTTGCAGGGAAATAGGTTTTACCAGTAGGTAGCAGCCTTGTGCTCCCCACGGGAAAGCCTCTTTGTTACTTGCAGTTGGTTTGTAGTGCGCCTCTCCGCTGGCCATGGCTGCTGAGGGGTGCTCTTGGAATGTGATGCTCTCCTTGGTGGAGCATGCATGTGCCTTATGGCCAAATGCATCACAGTGGGTGCAGATGGGGGCGCGCTGTCCACGGTTACCCGGAAAGGGTGGGTGGTATGCCCTTCAATATTGATATATGTGGAGTTCAGGATCCAGATTAGGTCCTTCATGATCTCCTTGGTTGGGGTCAGAACTGTGATGGCTTTGCTGGTGCACAGGTGTGGCATCCGCGTAAAGCGTTACATCTCAAAAGATTGTATTTCGCCATATATGGTGAGACCATCTTTCAGGTGCTGCTCCAAAATGGCATGTTTTACCGTAGTAGGCAAAAAGTCAAATGTGAGTAAAATTTGGTTGGATTTTGTCCATCTGGTTCATTTGGTTTTGATGACCCATTGCCCTTTGAGGAGGTCAATCACTACACACACCGCAGCAGCTTCATCTGCTGTCTCCTTGTTTTTGAAACTGAGGTCCAGCTAACTGCATGACATGGAGTGAGGTGCAATGTACACCGCAGTTGGGAAAAAAGTGTGCACATCCCCACAAAATTTTTCCCATAAAGCCATCTGTTGGATGTCCAGAAACATGCGGACTCCATATTCCACCAACAAAAGTGGCTGGGAGTGCGGCGTGTTGATGTACTGGTTGCATTGTGCTTGCCAAGTGAGGATTTCCAGGGAAATAGTGACCGCCAGTTTTTTATTACTTTTTTTTATTCTGCCAGTTTCTCTGGGGCGTTTTTGAATGTTTGAGGCCGTGGGCCTACCACCTGCCCCTCTTACCTTACTTGCCCAACTGCTCCCTGACATGTCGCAGACTAATCTCCTCTGTGAGATTATCAAACTAGAATCAGACTTGAATTGAATAAGTTGCAAAAGTGATTGCAACGAGAGAGAAAAACTTTAATGTTTGTTATGTAAAGTTCTAAAAAATCACCCATATAAATGGCATAAATCAGAACTGAAACACATAATGGCAGCAAAGTAAGCAACCGTGAGATATAAACTTTATAACTATACCTAATAAAACAAAAAATTGTTAGTTAATTAATTTTAATTATAATACTTAAGGGATCTAGATATGAGATACATGACAAGATTATAGTTATAGTACCTGAGTTCTTCTTAATATCTCATTATTATAAGCTACCTAGCACATTTTGGGGGTTGTACCCTTATTAATTATTCCAGTAAAATCATCGTTTCGTGCTGTTAACATGCCTTTAAAGCGGACTCAAATATAAAAAGACCACTTAATTACAGATTTAGTATCATTTTTTGACTATTCTTTTATTTAAATCATCAGAAGCTTATGACATGAATCTATCAGAAGCCTAAATTCTATATATCTTAGGACCCAATACTAGTCTTAATTGGAGGTTTATAATTATGTTTTGAAGCCCTGAGATGGGAATTATTAATGGTCTTAGACTAAGAATATATAAAAAATTTAGGAGATTCAGAAGATATTTTTAATGTTGGCCATATGAGTATATGACCATAAGTTTGATTTTATTTTTTGTCTACCATTAATTTCCTATTATAAATAAGAGTTTTTATAGAGCCAATAAGAGCTGTATCACTAGTGTCAGACAATTACAAGTCCAATTGTGTAATAATAGTGTATTGGGTCAAATTATGGATTCTAATTAAGGAAAAATCGGCCAAAAGGACCTGGCTAATCCTTGGTGGAGCCCTTTTCATCAGGGCAATACATTTATTGAAACTCGTCTCAATACTATAAGTTCAAGTAGTCAATTTGCGCTAACTATGCGGTAAGATCAGGGAGTCCATTGGAAGATCCTCCCCAGGCCACTTCAAATTTAGTACAGCCTACACCACAGAGACCTTCCCCTTTTATAGGGTTGGAGGGGTCCATCAAGGTGCAAACATTTTCCTGCCTACTGATTGGGTAAAATATATCAAAGTCTTACCATATAAATTTATCCTACTTCCCTCCATTGGCCATCCCATCAAAGCAAGGCAATTCTCAACCAATCCAATAGGTTAAATCTCAATATCCCTAATTTGAACATTACTAAGCAATCCAAACTTCAAGCCTTAACATTTCAATACTAGCATCAACTTAAGAAGAGGGTTCTCTTCTTAACCCCTTGATTACAACTGAAAATAAACCTATAAAACTCAATCTTTTATTTTAGTTGAAGGTTTAATATTTTTAATTATACAGAAGTTGATAACCCCCTATTATTTATCTTATAGTAGAGAACAACTTCTCCTGCAAATATTTGTTGAAATTTAGGTAAAAAACGCACCTGCGAGCAAACTACCTAAAAATCCAACAAGTAGTACTCACAACAGGGGGTAGTACACCACAAATCACTATTAACAATGGAGGGTGTTAAGGTGAATAACTCACAACCTCCCCGCAGCTAGTTGCTTTAGCCCAGCAGCTAACCAGCACACTGTCTCAGCTTAAAGCACTTGAACAGCACGTTTAACAAGTCTTTCAAAGGCTGCCCCAATTATCTCCAAACCCCTCTCAAAGACAAATTTACCCCTGGTGAGGGTAGCATTGCTTCTTTCCTCTTTGTCTATGAAGCGGTTATGGAGGGGACATCTAATTCCCTTAAACTAAAGTACATCCCTCCCTGTCTAATCTGCTCCACCAAAGAGGTGATAGTACCTTACATGGACACCCTTAAACCTTGGGCTGACATAAAGAGAGTGCTCATTGAGGAGTTTGGATCAGTGGTGATCTTTCAAAGATAAAAACAAGCGTTCATGTGCATAGGTTTACTGGGTAAATCATTTGCCATCTTTGTTGATGGGTTTTACAGTCAGTCCAACCTCTCCTGCTCATTAAAATGCTACTATTAGATGATGCCATTGCAGCTATCTTGGCCGGATTAGCGTCCTATTCCCCTTAGCAATGTATATCTATTTGGTTAAACTCTCTTTCCACAATGTACGACATAACAAGGAGTCCTTGATAGTTTTGGCTGATATCTACAGATTTGACTCTAAAAAAGAAGTTCTGAAGTAAGCATTTCTCCAACTATTTTATCCTCTTCTACAACTGTCTCTCTCTGGAAACCTGCTCCTATGGAGTTGCCACCACAAAATGCTTCTCCTTCTGTGAAGATAGCTATAGGATACTAGCAGTGACGGGGCAGCACTCCCCTCCATCTCCAGCTCCCAAAGAGCAGCAGGTGAAGTTAGCTATCATCTTGCCCTGTTCTTCTTCTTCTTTGTTAGAGAGGTCTTCTAAATTGCCTCCATTGTTAAGTTCTGCCATGGCAATATCTCTACCACCCTGGGATCTTCTCCGGCCATCCCTAGCTCAAAACCTGTAGCCATGGGGCAACCCAAAGCCCATTCATCAAAGGCTAATTGTAGAGCCATAACTATTACAACATCTCCTCAAAAAGTTACCTAGGTAATTGAGTGCTCCCAGGACCTCCCCTGAAACAAGAAAGCCCTGACCTTGACCACAAACAGATGAAATCCATGAAGTGCATTGAGAATCCCTCTGGAGATGAATATGAAGGGGTTGTGATAATGTAGGTCACTATGTCTTAATAGCCCCTGTGAAGGTGAGATACCTGATCAACTGAACCTGGAGAGAGTTGATTAGGCTAGGATTCCCTGCCAAACCTATCTCTGACAAGCGTTAAGGGGTCTTAAGATTTATGACACTACCAGTGACACTGACCAGCTCATTGCCACAATGATCCGTTCCACCCAGTGTGTCCATACCCTACATACTATCTAACAAAATACCCTGAAACTGCCAAACGACCTGCCCTACTCTCCATTTAAAAGTGGTCCTCGCTCTTTCCCCCAATATGGGTGGAACTTTAACTAAAGTGGTGGTCATCAACAATGGAGTATGGGTTAGGGCTATCCTTGACATTAGGTCCCCTGTGAACTTTGTGTCATCTAGACTTATGAAAAAATTGAGCTGGCCCTGACTCAATTAGACACAAGAGTTTGGAACTGCGGGGCCAAACAACACTTGTGCCATCAGAGCCCACTCTTCGCCGCCCATTCAGTTTGAAAAGGTCATCTTGTCAGCCACAGCGGTGCCCTTGACCAACAATACTTATAATTTTCCTGGTTGGTACCCAGTTCATGCTTGAATTTGAGGGGTTATCTACTTGAAGCAGGGCTATCTCTCCTTTCTTGATTACGTGGTTCCTCTAATTCTGATCAATTAAGAGCTTAATAAAAAAGAATATGCTTGTACAGTTGAGTATCACTATTCCGATTTATCCCTACATTACACCATGGCAGGACGGCATACAAAAATGCTGCCTCAATCTGTGATGTCCTAGAGAGTATCCATTTCTATGCTTCTGAAGAGGTAATAATAAAAGTGGGTGAATAGCGGTTAGTCAACACTAAGCTTACCTTACAGATCCCCCACAACTTCTTATTGCACCTAACATTGACAGAGTTAATCCTTTAGAGCCCAGAGTATTGCTGGGCTGCTAGACCACGCCTATAATCGGCCTATTAACCTGTTGCTAAGAAATCTCATCAAAAAGGATACGTTTGTAAAAAAGCATTAGGAGATTGGAAGAGGCATGTTAATTACCCTTGAGGAAACAAAATAAGTTCACTGTATTGGATTTATGACGGATATGGGCTTACCTGCTGACTAGGCTTTATATACCCTACATTCCATTCATATTTCCAATGAACTACACCCAGCTGAGCTAGATAAAGTCCACGCCTTACTGGAGTCCTATAGCAACATCTTATCTACCTTTTACACTGACTATTGGCACATGAAGGGCTGTACTTATACCATTGATGTCGGGGATGCTCGCCCTATCCACTCCAAACCCTATCAAAAATCCAAAGTCGAGAAGCTACAGATGTGGAAAGAGCTCAAACAATTATTGAACGCTGGATTTCTGGTGCCCTCACAAAGCCCTTAGTCGTCCCCTCTTCTACTTATAAAGAAGAAAAAGGGAGTTCTTAGGGTAGTTATGGGCTACTGTAAACTTTACAACCTCAGCAATAAGGATAGCTATAAATCTCACAAATTGACGACGCTCTGTCACAACTCTTTGAGTCCAAGTTTTTTATGCCATAGACTTGGCTAGTGGGTACTGGCAGATGGACCTTTTCTCCACAGGACCAAGAGAAGTGCGCCCTTATCTGTAGCGAGGGTCTTTTCCAGCCCAGTCAGCTACCCCAGGGGTTATTCAATGCACCTGCCACTTTTCAACGGGTGATGGATCATATTCTTCAGGATCTCAAACTCATCTGTGTGATTTTCTATCTTGATGACATCACAGTTTTTCCAAGACCTTCAATAAGCACATCTCTCACTTGAAGTAAGTATTTCAACGGTTGTGGGCATCCAACATCAAGATAAAACCCTCAAGATGTACTTTCCTTCCAAAAGAAGTTAGATTTTTTGAGCACGCTATCTCTCAAGATAGGATTAAACTCCTTTGAAATAAATTGAAAGGGATATCTAAAATTCCTGAGCCCAAAACCCTTCGCAACATACAGGTTTTATTGGGAATTATGGGGTATTACCACTGGTTTATCCCCAAGTTCGCCCAGCTTAGTGAGCCCCTTGTAAATCTCTTAGCTAATAACACTCCATTCCATTGGGTTGCTGAACAAAAGGCCACATTTGAGACCCTGAAGGCGCTATTTCAAAAAGGCTTATCATCCGTCAACCTGACTATGGCAAGCCTTTTATGTTGTTCACAGACGCCTCCAATTTACATGGTTGAGACTATCTTGGCTCATTTAGATGAAATTGGGTCGATCGTCCTGTGTCTTATTTCAGTAAGATGCTCTCAAAAGCTGAGCGCATCTACAGCGTCAGAGAAAAGAAGTTTCTTGCCATCTTACTTGAGGTCAAATAATATTGCCCTTGACTATACGGGACTTCATTTAAAGTGATTAATGACCATGCATCCTTGAAGTAAACACAAAATATGAAGGACCCCACTGGGTGGTTGACTCACTGGGATCTTAAGCTCCAGCACTATGATATGACCATTGAGCATCAAGCAGGGCTGAGCCATATGAACGTTGATGGGTTGACGCGACTGCCTGTTCTACACCTTGACAATAGCAAAGCAGAGAGGTTGCATGACCTCCTCATGACCCTTGATGCATGGGCTGATGAAGATTTACCAGTACAATAGATGCTAGTATGGACTCTCACAACACAAGGTGGAAATTGGGAAGATATATAAGAAAGTAGGAGTAAACTAGTTGCCCTATCTTTGGCTGTCTAAGAGAGTACCTGTGAATATGGAGTCTCACACTATCATGGGCCATGATGGTGTCTGAAAACCTACAATTGAGTTAAAGAGTGGTAATACTGGAAATGCATTATGGAGACCATAGCTGAAGTCCTAGATACCTATCTGATTTTTAAATAACAATCCATCATAAGACCCAGTATCAGTATCAACTGACTACGCTCTAACAACCCTTCCACACCTTAAGTTTGGACGTGTTAGAGCCTCTACCTCTACCACTGGTAGCAATCATTATATCCTGATCAGAATTAATCATTTCACAAAAGAGTTGAGCTGTTGCTCTCCCCGCTCAGAAGTCTAAAGCCACTACTACCTTTTTACAATAAGATATCTTTATGCAGCATGGCTGCCTTAAGTCAAACTTTGTGACAATGGGAAACTTCACCTCCATAGTGGTAAAGCTCCTTGCCACTTCTATAAGAGCTCAACTACTTTTCTCAGCCCCTGTAATCAATCCACAAATGGTGCTATAAAAAAGAGTTAATGGAACCCTGGTATCAATACTCCGCAAAATGGCCACTACAGACCCTCTCCACTGGGATCTTTATTTTACCCAGCGCCCTCATAGCTTACCATATTAGCTACCATCGCATCCTCAGTATGTCATATTTCCATATGTATTTGGGTGAGAACCTGTGATGCCAGCATTATTATCAAGGATATTTTCACTTAAAGAAATGACCCTGAACAAGCCATTAAAAGTTGGTTCAACACATCATCCAATTACAATCAGAGGCCATAACTGATTAGCAAAATTGGTCACCAAAGGAGTCTAAGCTGAGAATGAGCTCTGGGCCCATCTTCCTTCCTTCTAAGTATTTCAAATTGGTACTGTATTACCATAATCAAATTACTCCAAGAAGTGAGAAGATTGGTTCTATATGGGAAGACCCATTTGTAATCACTTATAAGCGAGGGGATGAGTACTCTATAAAGTCTTTGGCTATCAGAGTTACTGTGAATCATGGCCATGGATGATTCTTGCAACTTTACTATTCCCCTAACACTCTTGAATGGGGTAATGTTTGGCAATTACAGGTCTGATTATGTAATAAGAGTGTATCAGGTTGAAATATGGACGAAAAATAGGATGAAATCGGTCAAAAAAACACTGGATGTTTTTGGTGAAACTTTTTGAATCGGGTAATAAATTTATTAAAAATACTTAACCCAATACCCCAAGTTTGGGTAGTCAAATTGCGCCGACTATGTGGCAAAATAAGGGGAATACATCAGATGCTCCTCCCCAGGCACTTCTAATGTAGTACAACCTACACAGCGGAATCCTTCCCCTTCTATAGGGTCAGATGAGTCCATCAAGGTGCAAAGGATTTATCGCACATATTTGGCTAAAATTTATAAAAAATCTTACCACATGAACTTATCCTACATTCTTTCCATCGTCCATACCATCAAAACAAGGCAAGTCTCAACTAATGTGATAAGTCAAATACCAATATTCCCTAATTTGGACATTACTAAGCAATCCAAAATTCAAGCCTTAACATTTAAATACTAGCATTAACCTAAGAAGAGGGTTCGCTTCTTACCCCTTGATTACAACTAAATATAAACTTATAAAACTCAACCTTTTATTTTAGTTGAAGGTTTTTTATTTTTAATTATACAGTGATTGATAACCCCCTATTACTTATCCCACAGTAGAAAACAACTTCTTCAATATTTGTTAGAATTTAGGTAAAAAAATACACCTGCGAGCAAACAAACTGCCTAAAATCCAATAAATAGTTAATGATGTTTTAATTTCATATTAAAATCTAGTGTTGAGATTCTGATATGACTGGACAAGCTTCTCCATATAGCTGCGGCAAAATTAGTGAGATTGTCTGGAACTGAGTAATATAATAATATTGTTGAGATCCCCTCAAAATAAGGTGATATGGCGATATTAAGCTTCAGACAAATAGTCAAAAGATCACCTCCAAATATGGTGTGTAGGATTCCAGCTTGTTGTTGCTCGCTGGTGCTTAAGCTGCTGGATCCCACAAAGGCTTTAATAAATTAATCAAAAATCAGAACTACTATAAAACTTGGTTTTTTAAGGTTTTTATTTGTAGCATAGGGATAACAAGGAAAAAATGATCCCATCAATATCCGACCAATCTGTATTTAAACTGTAATGAGGTTGGAGGGGATTCAATAGTAAGTTTGTAATGGCTTGTTACCACATAAATTAGGAAATGTGAAATTGTAGCCTATTGATGCTCAGAATACTCGCTTAGCTTAGGCTGACCAATGGATGTGGAAATAGGTTTAGAAAAAAGATATTTATGGGGTAACAATCTGATATATTTCAGCCAACCCTGTTGGCTAAAATTCTTTCGCCTTGAGAGACCTCCGCAACCCCTATAATGATGGTGTTCCCTTCTTAGGTGTTTGAAGTAGATTGGGCGTGGCAGGGGAGAAACTGCCAATGGGCTCCCCAGGATCCATCATGGGGTTGGAGTAATCTGTTTACTCACCTTTTGTTTTTTGCCCCTCTAGTATTTATAATCATGTTCCCCTGATTAGCAGGGTTTCAATGAGAATTGACCAGGGTCTTTTGGTTGAAAAGATCGTTATTATTACTTAACTCACTCTTAGGATCATTAAATACTCATAAATGACTGACTTTTCCCTTTTCAGCTGATTTTGACTTGTTTTTTTCTTTTGCAGCTGAGAGGGCAAATGTCCAACATCACCCTCCCACAGAATGTTGGGGGAGAATAAGGCCGTAAGAAGCGGCCATGTACCCAATTGATGGTTATACTTGTAGCTATAGATTTGATAAAGTACTCATTTCCTCTTTTGTAAATGATGGTGAACGGACCCTCCCATATTGATCCAAGCTTACCGCTTTTAGGAGTGATGCAATCATGGTAATATAATACCATATCAGATACTTGGAATGTAGGCAGGAGTGCAGAGCTCATTGGCAGCCTCCCTTCTTTAGTCAATGTTTTTGCTAAATTAGTCATAGCCTCATATTGGAGTTGGATGATGCGCTGAACTAATCTTCACATGACTTTCTCAGGCTTATCAACTCTAGAGGAAAATATATTTAACTAAGAGGGCAGGTATTCCTGGTTCCCGCCCATACAAGACATGGAATGGGGACAATTTCAAGATCTGGTGGTAGCTAATCCAGTATGCCATAAGAGCACTGGGTAAGAATTGATCCCAGAGAAGAGGATCAGAGGAGGCCATTTTTTGTAGAATGGAAACCAAGGTTCCATTTGCTCTTTCCACAGTCCAATTTTTGGAGTGATTATATGGAGCTGAGATGAGTTGTTGTGCTCTCATAGATGTGGCCAAGATTTTGACTACTCTGGAGGTAAAGGCCAACATTATCGCAGAGTAGTACTTGAGGAAAGCCATGTTGAAAATAATATTCTGATGTAAAAAGGTGGCTGTGGCCTTATCCGTTTGGGCAGGGAGGGCCACGGCTTCCACCCACTTAGTGAAGTTGTCAATGGCTACCATAATAAATCTGTTGCCACTAGTAGTCTGATGGAGGGGACCTACTAAATCCAAACTGATGATGTGGAAAAGTTGTTGAGGGATAGTTGGTTGATATTGATATCTAGTCTTGAAACTGGATTGCTTCTTGCATGTAAGGCAGGATTCCAAGACATCAACTATAGATTCCATCATTCCATACCAATAAAAATGATCCTTGATCCACTCATAAGTTTTCTTTTCCACTCCATGACCTAGAGTGGAGTGATTTCATAATAGCAGGTATGTGTTCTGAGGATGAAGGTAAGGCAGCCACTTTGTCCCCAACTGCTTATACAGCTTCCCGTTCTCCACTTTGGTGTTATAGGAGTGTCGGGCTAACATTTTCTGTAAAGGCTCATCCTCATCCTCCCAGTCATTAAGGGTCACTAAGAGGTCATATAACCTCACCGCCTCACTATTATCCAAGTGCAGGACTAGCAGCCAAGTTAACTCATCAACATTCATGTGACAGGTTCCAGCACGGTGTTTGATATTCATGTCATAAGGCTGAGGCTTTAGAGCCCAGCGAGATAAACGGCCAGTAGGATTTTTCATGTTCTGTAACTATTTTATGGAAACATGGTCAGTAATCACAGTGAAGGGGGTTCCATATATGAAATGGCGGTTTTGCTTTACAGCTAACAGAACAGCAAGGCACTCCTTCTCTGTTACACTGCAGTTGCATTCCGCCTTTGACAGCATCTTAATAAAATAGGATACAAGATGATCCACACCGTTTTCATCTAACTGGCTAAGATGGCTCCAACGGCATAGTCTGAGGCATCAGTAAATAAGAAAAAAGGTTTATTATAATCTGGGTGTCGTAGGATAGGGCTGTTGTTGTAGCAGTTTCTTCAGAGTCTCAAAATCAGCCTTCTATTCTGCACCCCACTGAAAAGGAGTGTTCTTGGTCAATAGGCGGACAAGAGGCTCACTGAGCTGAGCAAACTTAGGGATGAACAGATGATAATAGTCCTTCATCCCTAGAAAAACCTGAATATCCCTTAAATTTTTAGGGGGAGGAATCTTTGAGATAGCTTCAACCTTATCTTAGATTAATTGAATTCCCTTTTAAGAATAGGAATGGCCAAGGAAATCCAGTTTCTTTTAAAAGAAAGTACACTTTGAGGTCTTTAACTTGATATTCAATTTATGTAGCCGTTGAAACACCTCCTTCAGGTGAACAAGATGTTCATTAAATGTTTTTAAGAATACTGTGATGTCATCAAGGCAGATAATGACACAACTTAACTTCAAGTCCTGCATAATATGGTCCATTACACGCTGGAAAGTTACAGGTGCATTGCACAACTCTTGAGGTAATTGGGTTGGTTGGAAGAGACCCTCACTACAAATGAGAGCACATTTCTCCTGGTCTTCAGGTGAAAGGTTCATTTGCCAGTAGCTGCTAGCTAAATCCATGGCGGAAAAGAAGTTAGAGCCAGAGAGTTGGGCCAGGGCGTCGTCAATGCAAGGGAGAGGATAGCAATCCTTTTTTAAGGTTATTTAGCTTTCAGTAATCCATGACTATTCAAATGACCTCCGCTTTTCTTTTTTATTAGCAAGAGAGGGGAAGACCAGGGGCTTTGTGAAGGAACTAGCAACCCCGCGTCTAGTAACTGATGAAGCTCTGTCCTCATTTGCTGTTCTTCCACCTTTGATTTGCGGTAAGGTTTTGACCAAATGGGATGGGCATCACCCACATCAAAGGAGTGACACCAGCCCTTCATGTGGCCATAGTCATTATCTGATTTGGATAATATATTGATATAGTTGTCAAGGAGAGTGTAAACTTTTTCCAGCTCATCTGGGGTCATCTATTCCGAAATATGGACTTTGGGTAAGGTACATTCCCGGTTATTTGTTGGCAGGCCTTTATCCATCATAGAGCCAATGGAGTGATTTTGTTCAATGTCCTCCACAGGGACTAACAAGCCTTTTCCAATCTCCTGGTGTTTTTTACAACTATGGCCTTTGAGGTGAGGTTCCCCAATAGCAAAGTAATGGGAATCTTGTAAGCTGGGTCAAGGATTCCAGGCAATACTTGAGGCTTCATAGGGATTAACGCTTTCAGTACTTATGTGGTGCAACAAAAAGTGGTGTTGGATTTGAAGCGTGATTTTGGTGTCAACCACTCATTGTTCCCCAGGCTTAATCAAAACCTCGTCTGCAGCATAGAAAGGAATACTTTCCCTACATCCACTGAATTTGGAAATTTCTTAATGTCGCGCCCATAAGTGGAATAAGGCAAAGTTATATCTGCAAAGGTGTATTTGATCAGGCAAGAGTTTTCATGATTTCTGGGTTCTTTATTTAATAAGACTAATGGGACTTTTTAGTTAAGTAATGAGAGAAAACCTTGCTTCATGTTGGTTATTCCCTCATACTCAATCATAAAGTGAGTGCCAATGAGCATATCATATGCGTTGTTATCCAAAACCAAAGCAGGGGCTGATAAGATAATCTTCCCAACTCAAATGGGAAGGGAAGAGTATGCCCTGATCACACAGGTATTTTTGGGGCCTGCAGTTCCGTATTCTTGCATGTACTCCAAGTCAGGCGATAGCTTTATCTTTTTGATAAGCTTAGTGGAGATCACGTTGACTGGGGAGCCAGAGCCCAGGATGGCCAGTATTAGGACTTTTTGAATGACCACTTCAACCTTAGTGAGTGTTCCCCCAAAGTTAGGGGACAAATCCAAGACCTCCTTTAGCCAGAAAGTGGAGGTTAGTTTTTGAGTAGTCTCAGGGTATTTATTTAGGATGGATTTCATAGTATGAACCCACTGAAGAAGTCGAATCAAGCCATCTAAGAACTCATCACATCTCTGGAAGTATCAATAACTTTTGGGCCCACTAATACTTGTTTGAGGTAAGTTTACTCAGTTATGTAGTTTCGTCTACTTCTTCAGAGTTCAACCTATCAGGGACCTCCACTTCCGTGGGATCTTCCAAAAAATAGTAGCCTACATCATCAACCCTCTCAGATTCCTCAAGGATATTCTCCACAACTGGAAAGGCTGCAATTGAGGTAAGGAAGACGGCCACATTATATGTGATAGCCTTTGGCGCGCATTTACCAGCTTAGCTTAAGGGGAAGTCACAGTGGCTTTGGTAAGCGTGTGCGGGAGTATGGTATTAGCTACCTTACAGGGCTCTGAATTATAGGAGGGTCTGATATCAGTTGTGTATCGCACTGTGGAAGCAGGTTTCACTGGGGTAGTTACAGGTTTGCCTACCCATCAACTGTTCTACAGGTAGAAGCTCCTCAACGATTAGAAATGAAGATTCCACCTCAGCTTCATGTATGGTAGCACAGGAATGAAAATCAGCAACGTTTAACAGAGCCTACTTCATGTTGCGGATGGTTTTGAAGTAACTTTTCGCTAAAATGATATTATGGGCTAGAGAGGGTTGAGAAGCTAACTCAGCTAACATGGCAGCGATTGCATCATCCAGGGTTATAATGTTAGACGCTAACAACCTTTAGGCAGTGAGGTAAATTTGCTCAGTAAATCATCAGGTGTTTCGTTTTCATACATGCTTAGGCGCATATAGCCTGTTTAACCCTGTTAAGACTCTGCTGGGAGCCAAATTCAGCTAAGAGAGCCTCTTTCACCTCTTCCTAGTATATGAAGAATGCCCAAGTATGAAACTATCATTTCTTGTGCTAGACGACTCAAGCATGGGAGGATGTGTTCAAATTTTTTTCTTGTCTGATGAGTCATGCATTACAGATCCATATACATATAAGAACGAAGTTATGCTTCCTTCACTGGGGGTAAACTTCTCTTAAGGGGGGTTTTTAAGGGCGCTGCTCAATATCCTTAAGGCGAGATAAAGCGTTTTCTAGTTGCTTTTCAAGAGCTACCCTTTTTGGTGTACAGGACCCCTGTAGTAAGCAACACATTGTATGAATCCTGCTTATTGTTGCTCGCTGGTGCTTAAGCTGCTGGATCCCACAAAGGTTTTAATAAATTAATTGGAAATCAGCACTAGGTATAAAACTTGGTTTTTTATAGTTTTATTAGTAGCGTAAGGATAACAAGGAAAAATGATCCCCTCTTTATCTGACCATTCCATATTTATAATGTATCTAGGTCTGAGGGAAATAAATAGTAAATCTAGAATGGCTTGTTACAGTCTGAATTAGGAAATATGAAAATGTAGCCTATTGACGCTCAGGATATTTGCTTGGCTTAGGCTAACCAATGGAGGGGGAATAGGTTTAGACAATATGCACACACGTGGGGTAACAATTTAATATATTTCAGCCAACCCTGTTGGCTAAAATCTTTCACCTTGGGGACCTCCACCACCCCTATAAAAGGGGTGGTCCCCTCTTAGGTGTTTGAAAGAGATCAGGTGCGTCAGTGTGAGAAACTTCCAATGGGCTCCCCAGGATCTGCTGCAGGATCAGAGTAATCTGACTGCTCAATTTTGTGTTTTTTGCCCTTCTAGTATTCAAAATCGTGTTACCCCAATAGCAGGGTTCCACCAAGAATTGACCAGGGTCTTTTCGTTGATAAGATAGTTATTATTATCAAACTCACACTTAGGATCATCACATACTCATAAATGGCAGATATTTCCCCTTTTTGGCTGATTTCAACCCAAAACATTCTTCTTTTGCAGATGAGAGTGCAAATGTCTTACAAAGTTATTAGGCAATTGTGACATATGATGAATATTTATTAGATTGCCTCAAACCAAGGCGATACCAATTTAAGAATAGTAGACCTCTGAAGCCAATGAGACTACAGAGGAACTGAACAATCTAATTAGAAAAGTCGATATTAACCAAAGTCTCTGATACATTAGTGAGATGAGAAGATTGAAATGGTAGGATTGTTTGTTAAGAGGAAGAAGTGAGCAGAGCAGAAGAATTCCGAAAATATATTATAATAAATAAAAGTGGTTTTGTCATAGTTATTATTTCATATATTATTAAGTTTATTAAATTGTCTCAAGGACCAACGATCTTTAATTTGTCTTTCCATTTCTCAGTGGGCTTTTACTCTGTGGAACCTTCTTGGCATATAATACCATTATCGCCAAAATTATAACAGTGGTGCTCACTACAGGGGGCCGTTGAACAAACCATAAAAAATTTATTCTCCAGTCGTGGCCATGGCATACCACGCCTGCACCAAAGGGGAATTGTCCCAAACCGTTGTGCTTAAAAAGACTTTGTAAATCAAGCTTGTTGTGGGCATGGTGTTTAAAAAAAGAAGAGGAGCTTCTTCAGGAGCATGACAACGTAAAAAATCAACTTAAAATTGTGGTTAGTCATTTGCAGATACTTAAGAAAAACAAAACAGGCAACTTGCCAATTGCCTAGATGACGCTACTGAGTGGCTTCACTGCACATAGTGGAAATTGGAACCTACCTTTACCTTCCTTGTCCCCACTGGTAAGCGGAAGGGCAAGGGGTCACTCAATAAGTATCATTTTATGATGAATATGAGATTGGATATCCTACTAAGGAGCTTTTTGTGAACATGCAGGCAGCGAGAGCTGCTCAACTCATGATGGCATCTCTGGAGATGATTATGTTCTGACCCAAAGAACCCCTCATATGATGGCATTCCTGCCCACCAAAGAGACCAACCCTACCCTAGAGCAGCCAACCAGCCAAGTGTTACTGACCTTCCGAGCCATCTTCTTACCAAGATACTGCTTATGGTCTCGCCCCATCCCTCAGTATACTTCAAAGGTTTGCAATTATGAGTGGGAGGAGAAGTTTTGTATTAATAAGTAGCCTAAATTTAACATTGATGGGAATATACATAGCTTCTTTAAGCAATTTGAGTTTGCAGAGTAAGGAGCCTTGGATCAGAATAAAGCAAAATTGTTAATATCCGCCTTGGATGTCAGGAGTGCTGACCAAGTCACCTGCTATCTTCCAATAAGTTACGTTACATACTAAGAGGTGAAGGATACTGTGCTACAGTTGTTCAGAGGTACCACAAAGATGTCGCAGCAGAAGGCTGAGTTCTTAACTATTGGGTTCCAGCATAATAAGACCCTCATTTCATTTGCTGACCAATTTGTGGCAGAAGCCCACATGTTAATTGGGGAGGGTACTTTATCTTAATCTGGTGTGTGCATTGCAATAACCTCCGCAGTGATTCCATACCATGAGCTTTACAACGTCATGACTCCAATTTCTAGAGGATGATGTACCCCAGCTCAAAGCTGTTCTGTTTCTGCACTGTCTATCTGCTACAGTTCCTCCTCCTAATATAGAGCGGAAACATACTGCCTCCATTGCTGGTCCTTTTTATTTTGGGATTTATCCCGTCCTGTTCAGATTCCACCTAGTAACCATCAGCCTTATTATAATTATGCGCCTTGTCATCACCAAAGTATTTAGCAGTTTGACTCCTTATCGGGACCTACTTACAATAATTATCAGCAGTCCAGCTTACCTGGGCCTAATTACGCCATCAGTCAGCAATCAGCCTTTCAACCTGGCCCTGGTTATGGCGATCACCAACAATCAAATTATCAGCCTGACCCATCTTATGAGAACCAAGGATGTGGGCCATATGGTGTAAATTGTTTTCTATGCGGTCGCCCTGGCCACCTTGCCTGGAGTTGCCCTAACCATCAAATTCATTACATTCAACAGGTTCAATACAACTAAGGAAAGATGGAGTGAGGTAGAGACGGGGCACTCTACCTCCGCTATACCAACCTCAAACACCCCACCAGAACCTATTGTAGTATATTCAGTGGAAATCACTAAATATGGTGCCGGTTTTTATATCAGAAACCAATTGGAGGAGTGAATGTGCTGATGCTGGCGCAAGCCAAGGACGTGAAGGAAAAAGGACCTCAGAGCAACCAAACCTGTACGCCTGTCAAATGTTTGACTAAGCTTTTTCAGACAATCAGGACCCTGCCTCAGATGCACTTTCCCTGAAAGGTGTAAACGTCGCCCTCCCAGTAGAATCTATTGCCAAAGAATACCCCAAAGTTAGTGAGGGAATTATGAGCTTCCTTATGAAAAGAGATCTCATAAATGTCCATGTATTGAACATTCAATATTCTTATTCTGAGTGTACATACTGTGACATTTATGTAGCAAAAATTTGAGTTTGTACTTTAATGTATACAGGCGCCCCAGTCAACATAGTTTCCACTAAGTTGGTGGCGAAGTTGACGTTATAGCCTGATGTAAAACATCAGATAATGTATGGGACCACTAAAGCAGAAAGTTCAGTCTCTGAGGGAGTGTACAGCGTGTTACCTTTGTGCTTTTAGGTCAATTGCCATTATAGCTCTGGTGATAGTGCTACTGTAAAAATTTACTCTAGGTTGATTATAGACCATCAACCCAATAACCTTTTTACTGCACAGGTTTGATTTCCTTGTGCACTTTGTCATGTTGTGTATAATGTATTATGAATTGATAATAGCATGGAGATTATTATCCATAGTTGAGATTAAACTATTATTTGGCCCAACGCTTGGCCAATATTTTCTGATTAAATACTATTGAAGTCATACTTGTAGGGATTCATTTCCTATACTCTTGTCCACCCAATCTTCATTAAGATACCCCAGTGACAGTCTCTCTTGGCTTAACACACAGTCAGAAGCTATCCCTGATTGTGGTTCTTTTATCTCTAGATCCCCACTCAGATCTCTACTCTTCTCTCTGAGAGTCTTCCAATTATTGCATTATGCGATAATATCCTTGAGATATAACAACACAATAGAAGCAGATAGTCCTCTATACACCGAATTGATAATATTACTGTAACTCTAAACTCTGTAAAGTACTGTAAAACACTGTTTTTTATTATAGCAAATCCTAGGGAATTATATAGTGGGTGATTCAGCTGTCTAACCCTCAGTTGACACCTCTTCAATGAAACAGCAGCTGTTGCCATTAATCACCCTTCCTCTTCTTGGCACAATGGTCATCCCCATCCTGGCTAGGATTCTGTCGTTGGACATCCTCAAGACCTCCAATGGAAAGAGTCAGAAAATGTGTCCCTAATGTTTTCCTCTCGATCCAAGTGAACCAATTGTAATTGGCTAGCGACCTGCTTAGGTAATGGGACTTATTACCCATTATGGCAGGTCACTCACCAACTGTTCTATTTTATAGTTGCAGGTGGCATCACTTGCCTCACAACTTACTATTCATTCCCAATCAGTTGGTGATGAAATTTAACTGATCCCAATCAGTACACCTGATAGTTAATCACTATCAGATGCCCCTATTTTGTCAGCAACTCTACCAGATGAGATATTAAGTATATGTCTGTATCAATCCCCAATGGATATGACCAGATGAATATCTTAGAAAACCCCAAAAACTAGTTCCTCTAAAACTTGGGCCAACCAAATTTTCAAATACACTTCGCCTTAGGGAATTTTCCCCTAGCAATACCAGGTAATCTATCAGGCTGGGAATATGAGCAAAAATCTCAATAGCTACCAAACAAAAATTATGACTTGTAAGTTAAAAACTGCTTTCATGCGACACTTTGGGGCTGTCATTATATGATGGAGGAGACTTTCAAAAATTTTGGGTAGCAGATCCCAATTTACTTACCCTCTAGCAGAGTGCCAAAGGATCAAGTGCATATGGGGCATATAAACCTTGCATAGAGTGTTAGGGTGTTGCCATTTGCTACCATCAGCTTTAGAGAAAGACGTAGACCCTCCCCTCAGCAATATACAAAGATCAAGGCTGCCTCTTAGAGCTGCTGGGCCAATATCTATCCCCTCCAGACACCAAGTAATAATACACACTGAGTTAAAGGTGGTAGTAACAGCTGGGCTCTATGAGGAGGGTATTGGGCCTCATCAGCAATTGCAGCTCGAGCCTCATGTGGCTTCAGGAATTATACTTCCAGGACATGGGGAGATCAAGGTTTTTCTAGTGATCTACAAAACGAACCATTGCAAATCCCAAGGCATCAAATAGTGCCATATTTACACTTGATCCCAGTTGAGGCGGTCCTTTGGTTTCATGAGTTTGGGTTGCTGGATGACTTTGGTCTAACTGTCAAGCTGAAGCCCAGCGTAATGGTGGTGGTACCACACAAATGCTTAATGGGGTTATCAGAAGAACAAAAACCAAAGCAATAGCTTTATTTCTAAAGTTTTAGGAGATTTTTTTGTCGGTGACCACAATTTATGATACTTGGGGAAGGTCCATCAATTGGACATGGGAGATCATCCCCCCATAAGGTCCTGTCAATTTGCTGATCAAGGGCAGCTGAAGAAGTTGTCACCAAGGGATTTAATATGCTGCTTGAGCAAAAGGTGCTCAAACTATCCAAGAGTTTGTGAGCTTTGCCCATTTTGATTGTAAAAAAGAAGGACGGCACCAATTGGGTGGTGATAGACTACTGGAAGCTCAACAGTATTACTAAAAAAGTCTCGTATCCCTTGCCTTGGATCAACAATAATTTGGATCATTAGGAGGAGCTCACTACTTCTCAGCAATTGATCTGATATCAGGTTACTGACAAATCAAGTTGACCTTGGTGTAACAAGAGAAATGCGCCATAATCACATCCAAGGGGCTTTTCCAACTCACACATATGCCTCAAGAGCTATGTAACGCCCCAGCTACATTCCAACAAGCCATGTACACTATCCATGGTGACCTGAAGTTGTTGTGCATCCTCATGTACCTCATTGACATTAATGTTTTCTCCAGAACTAATTCTGAGCATCTTGACCATCAAGAGGAGGTTTCCGCTAGCTCTCCAAAACAAACATCAAGATTAAGCCTCGTAAATGTCACATCTTTTTAAGGACCAGCTGGAATACCAGGGGTTTTTGGTAGACTAAAAGGGACTGAAACCACAACCAGCTAAGGTGGAGGCTATCCAAAAATGACTACGCCAAACAGTAAGAGCAAATAAAATACTTTTTGGAATGGTTGGCTACTACCTACATTTCATACCTAATTTTAGCTGTATCAGGGCTTACTATTCGAGTTGTTAAAAAAGGATACCATGTTCAAATGGATGGAACGCCATCAATGCTCCTTTAAAACACTTTGGACAACGCTGATCAGTGCTTTGGTTCATCGCTATCTAAACTTTGATAAAGAGTTCATTGTACAGACAAATGCATCTCTTTCTGCTGTAGGGCGGTCCTATCCCAAAATAAAAGTTGAGGATGAGGAGCACCCAATGGCGTACTTTAGTTGGATCCTAAATTACCATAAATGTAATTATACCCTGACTGAGCGGGAGATCTTAGCATAGAACTACACATATAAGCAATTTAGGTGTAATTTTATGGAGTGAAGTTTAAAGTTGTCGCGGATTATGCTTTGTTACTCTGATTGCAAAACCCCAATGAGCCTGAAGGGCGCTGTCGTGATTTTAACCAGATGGAATCCTCCAATGATTTAGCAATATTTGAGATGATATGGTCAGTCCCAGAATAATGGTTTATTGACTGAATTTCATGTTATTTTGTTTGATTGCTGGTTAGTTGCTCCCCAATTTGGGTTAAACCAAAATTAGTATTCCGCCAAGTTTGGTATTTAGGTTTGAGTGGGGCCAATTGGTGGCCCCAAATTAGTAAAAGGATCATCGGTGACTAATAGCTGAGGATGATCCCATCGGTCAGCAGAATCAGTAGTCAATGCCAATGGCCATTTGTGGTCTGTTGTGGGATATCCAGCGGAAAGCCAATGTATTGCTTCAGATGTTGTGCCTGCCTAATAATCTGATGTTGGTGGATCCAAAAATTATGATTTTGAGGCAGCTGAGGTTGTTTCTGGTGTCTCATTTATTAAGATAAGACAAGAATAGATGTTGGTGAGATTCTGAGATATTCTGAGTCAAAGCGAGCGACCAAAGTAGTTTCCAGCACATTTATATCAATTTGAAGGTCAAATCCAAATTTGACATTTAATTAGATTATTTATTTATATGGCTCACTGGTGACTTAAGGCCAAGGATGAGCCAAAACTAATTTGGACATTGGGAAGGATGGAGTGAGAGGGTTGACGCCAGGGAAGAGATAATGTAGATAAAGAAGAAGAAGAAGAGAAGTGGTTGGCTGGAAGAATCAGTGGAAGAGCCAATAAGTCAGCGATGGGCGCAGTAGCCCTTTTGTAAATAGTATAAATACCTGGCGCTTCCCTTTCAATAAAAAACTCCCTTTGCTCATTCTCTTTTATGATTTAAGTTTGTATTTATTTTGTTGTTTAGGGAATGAGGATAGGGGATCCCCAAATGGCATGGGTGACATGCCAAGGGGTTAGCCAGTGCTGCTGGCCCTGTCACCTAAGGCGAAATGGCAAGGGTGACCAGTTTTCATACTGGTTAGCCTGCCAACTAGCAGAGCCCAAAGTCAATTTTCTGACATTGGTGCTCACTACAGAGGGACTCTGCTGGTTGGTGCTGAAGTAGCTAAAAGGTGGTGAAGAGGTGGCGGTGATGCGCCACTGTGGTTTGGTTCCAGCAGTTGTTGGTGGAGGGGAGGGGCAAGCCCTGGACGCCCGCCCCACACGCTGAGTTTGGAATTAGGAGGATTACCATCTGGTTAAGTGGAGGGAAATGTCGTGATTTTAACCAGATGGAATCCTCCAATGATTTAGTAATATTTGGGATGATATGGCCAGTCCCAGCGGAATGGTTTATTGACTGAATTTCGTGTTATTTGGTTTGATTGCTGGTTAATTGCTCCCCAATTTGGGTTGAGCCAACATTAGTATTCCACCAAGTTTGGTATTTAGATTCAAGTGGGGCCAATCAGTGTCCCCAAATTAGTAGAAGGATCACCGGTGACTAATAGCTGAGGATGATCCAATCAGTCAGCAGAATCATTAGTCAATGCCAACAGCCATTTGTGGTCTGTTGTGGGATTTCCAGTGGAAAGCCAATGTATTGCTTCAGACGTTGCTGCCTGCCTGATAATCTGATGTCGGTGGATCCAACAATTATGAGTTCAAGGTGGCTGAGGTTGTTTCTGGTGCCTCATTTATTATTAAGATAAGACAAGAATAGATGTTGGCGAGATGCTGAGATATTCCCAGTCAAAGTGAGCGACCAAAGTAGTTTCCAGCGCATTTATATCAATTCAAAGGTCAAATCCAAATTCAACATTTAATTAGATTATTTATTTATATGGCTCACCGGCGACTTAAGGCTGAGGATGAGCCAAAACTAATTCAGACATTGGGAAGGATGGAGCGAGAGGGTCGACGCCAGGGAAGAGATAATGTATATAAAGAAGAAGAAGAAGAGAAGTGCTTGGCTGGAAGAACCAGCGGAAGATCTGATAGGTTGGCAATGGGCGCAGTAGCCCTTTTGTAAATAGTATAAATACCTGGCGCTTCCCTTTCAATAAGTATATCCCTTTGCCTATTCTATCTTTTGATATAAGTTTATATTTATTTCGTTGGTTGGAGTTTAGGTTAAAGGGGATCCCTGAATGGCAAGGTGATATGCCATGGGTTAGCCGGTGCTGCTAGCCCTGACGCCTAAGGCAAGAAGCAAGGACTGATCAGTCTTCATACTGGTTAGCCTGCCAACTAGCAGAGCCCATAGTCAATTTTCTGACAGGCTCCTATCCTGATAAGGCCCTCAAACTGCAGGCTTATGACTTTAAGATCCTCCTCAAACCTGGAGCAAAACACCAGAACGCTAATTGCTTGTTGAGACTACCAACTATTGCCATCACAGCTTTATGAGCAATGTGATGTACAATAAAATGCTCAGCGTAAAATACGATGGCAAGCCTCCTCAAGTCATAAAGGCATTAACCTAGATTGAGATAATACCTTTCAGTAGAACGGTGAGGTGAAAAATGGATAGGAGACTCTATGGTGAATTTCCTATGACCCTTGGCATGGCCTATCATTATCTGAGCGCACATAAGGGCTTTGGACATGGTATAGTATATAGACGTTGGAATTGTTGTGCCCTCAGTATTATTGGGAAAGCATCAAATTTGACTTACTTGAAACAATTTTCTGCTGCCATCAGAGCCAAGTTGGAAAAGCTGTTCTGCCAGAAGACCTTGACCAGTTAGTGAAAATGCATTTTGATTGGCATACAGCTTCCATTGATGGTGTTGGCCCCCAGCCAATGGGACTTAACCAGTCCAAATACATTCTGGTGGTGATCATCCACTTGACCAGATGAGTTGAATAGTGGGCAATATGATATTTGGTGGTGGTCACTGTGGCCAAGTCAATAATGGAATGCATAATCAAGAGCCATGGCTGCCCTCAGTATGTCCTTACCAATAAATGAACTAACTTCACCTTGCAAATCCTTCCAAATTTGAACGAGCTGATGGCCATACATAGGGTTCTGAATTCCCCATACCACCCTGAGTATAACGGTATGGTTGAGCGAATTAATAAGACTTTGGTGGACATACTCTAGAAATTGGTATTGGATCGACCTTCTTATTGGAGTTCCCTCCTTTCCACCGCTGTTTTTGCATACAACATTAGCTATCACTTAGTCATGGGGAAGAGTCCATTTTAGCTACTATATGGATGTCACCAAGCACTACTTGCCCTTTTCTATGCATGTGTGTAAATCTCAGGGAACGTCCTTTGGCTCTTGATTGGGTCATCTTTCCATTCTAAAATAAAAAGACACCAAAGAGGATGGCGGTACCCCTCATCACTCAGGGCGATCTCGCTCACATAGTAGATGAGCAATGGGTGATAGCCCTTCTGCTTCAGATCCCACCCCCAGTACCCACACTCACCTTGGTAGAATTGTTGTGGGGAATTAGTGAAATCTGTGCTAAGATTTCCAAATTGAAATCAGTCAGATTTAATTTGAGTGGTAATCTGGATGATGGCCAAAATTCAAATGGCTGTAAAAGCATGAAGAATGAGATATCAGCCACATCACCTGACAGTTCTAATTCGATTACTAAATCAATAGAACAAATATTGGGCATCATCGATAAGGGTTTGAAGCCCTCCAATAGTAATTTGGGCGTTGCAGCTGATGTGCTGCCATTGACCAAATGAACGGTTGAACGACTGAGCATGGGCAGGTTGGCCGTCCCAAACCTGTTCCCAACCAAATGGACCCATCCCTATATGGGGTGGCCTTGGGGGATTCCCATCACTCATCAGGCCAAACGCTGTCATGCTAACCATCAGAAATGTAGTTGAGCCTCAGGTTCAGATGTTTGAGGTCGAACTGACAGAGACTCAGCCTGATGCCAAATTTTGTGATGTCAGTTCCCAAAGAACAAACCCATCCATTCCCAAACAATTCACTGGTTGGTCAAAATTTGCAGGACCCAATCCCATCCTGTCACTACCCAATTGACCACTATTTAATCAGTTGCATGGCACTGAGAAAATTGTTGGTCGATTTTCTTACTTTCCTTTCCAAATAAAATTTTACTAAAAACCAAATTTTTATTTTCCTTTCTGACTGCATCCCAGATGGCATTTCCCTGGTGGCCCATCAGCCCGCACTCCAGATGGGCTTTACCAGTTCTTTTGGTCACTATGGCCCCCTCCATCATCAATTGGGTTCAGCGAGTCCAATATTTTTAGCTCTACAACCCCATTATCACGAACTTCCAGCAGCAATACATGGGGATCTTATGGCCTTATGTCCATCAATTGCAAGAAAGAATCCATCTCCTTGCCACCCCCATTGAGATGGCCTCATATGCTAAGGATCTCATCGAAACTATCACAGTAATTCCACCCCCTGCAGCTAGACCCACTGGGTTGGGAATGGGTTCAGTGTGGTTTGTCGTTGGGATCCTCCTCACCTTGTTGTTATGCCACCACTTCGTGATTTCACAATTCCTGGCTTCATATCAAGTTGTCCGGTCAGCAATGCCTCTGGCATTCTGGCTTGCTTTTTGGGTGCTCACGCATCCTGACTGGCAGGTTGGTCTAAACTTCTTCTGCCATTTCCATGACATAATCAACCAACCATTATTTCCAGCCACTTCCACTTTGGTTTTCAAACTGGGCACCGCAGTGGTTACTCTCTACCAGATGAACGTGCAATCAGTTGTGTGCTGTTTGTTGTTTGTTTGGTCACTTTCTGACTTTGGGAGAAGCATCCACTCTATTTTGGGAAACCTTCTTCAAGCCACCCAAGATGTGCAGATTGCATCTCCTCTTACTTCCTCTGGCCCAGAAAAAAAATCGAGTATCCCCTCCCAAGAGATCGCCAATCAGGTTCTTGACGCGCTCGCTGAAGTGCAAATGCGTACAACAATTGCACTCAATAACGCTTCTGTGATATCTCATGCCCAACAAGGGCTCGCATTGTTAGACGCCATGGATGGGGATGCCCACTGTTGGGTGAGAAGTCTTTTGCGTTCTTCCTCACAAGAAGGAGACTCCACCCCCCTGATGGCTGTTGTATCAGCCGCCTTGAAACCCCTTGTGTCCCAATCAGACCACTTATTCAGACTGCTCCTTGCCATGGCCAAAGCCCCTAGTTTGGCTTCTTTGATTTCTACCTTTCGTGAGCTGGCTCCCATGTCAGGTCTATCTATCAATATGCTTCAGGCAGTCTTTAGAGCGAGCTTGGATTCAGTTTCTGCTCATCACGTGGTCTGGTCTACCATCCAAGGATCAGTAGATCAAATATGTGTCACCACAACTACTATCAAAGCTTTTCCTAGCCACGTTTCCCAGTATCAGAAGGGGAATTTTATGATAGGATTTCCCAATGAAGATGCAGACGCCGCGCCTGTCACCGAATTAGCAGTTGACGTGGGTCCCAACCCTGCCATAACCCCCGAGTCCGATTTGGCATTTCCAGAATTAACTATTAATGATTCTGTTCAAGCCCAGATGGAGAAAATGATTTTCCCCGCCCTTGTACTTCCAATTTTCGCCCCAGCTAAGAACCCTGACCCTGCCCCCAATATACCCATTATTTCTTCAGTCATCCATAAGTTGGTTGAATCTTCCAATAAACAGAATTCCACTTATTTCCTTATACCTATGAAAATCAGTATCAGTCCACATCATGTCTCCTTCAAAGCTCTGGTGGATACTGGAGCAGCGGGGAACTTCATGAGTGTTGAGTTGGCACAACAATTAAAACTGGAAATAGATGTGGGCTCCTCAGTAATGGTGGCCTCTTCTGCTTACCAGTCTTCATATATCATTTGCTGACCGATATGCTTCTCAATCCACAAGTATAATTTCTGCAATCATTTTTTGGCCATGCTGAACTTGGTGTTCCCAGTGATCCTGGGTGTGGGATGGTGGCGCTGACAACATGTGAAAATTCATTTAAAGTCTAATATGTTGTCATTCACCGGTGATGATTTGGAGGGATAGTTCCCTTTGATCAACACCCTCAAGAAGATACAAGGGACCAGCTCTATCACTACCCTAGTTACTTCCATGGGCATTCTGGCCAATTTTCCCAAAAGCTTAATGCGAAATCAGAGAATCTTCGACATGGAAAAGGCGGATTGCCTGCCAAAGCACACTAGGTACAATTGTGGATTTTGGATAATCGTGGAGTTGGTGAACATCAACTGCCCGTTGTATCCCCATACAGCGGAGGAAGAGGTTGCACTCAATACCTGGTTGGACAATATGTTGAAAAAAGGTTGGTTGTTCAGAGAAACTTCACACGTCGCCTCCCCTATCATCTTTGCAAGAAAATCAGATGGATCACTCCATCCTTGCATGGATTACAGTTGTTGAGTATTTGACTGGACCTAATCGTCAGATATTTGATAGGGACATAATAAGGTCAGCTGTTTAAAAGCTTATTATGGATCATATCAGATATCAGCGATTATGGACCAGGTATATTCTAAGCTTATGCAAATCTTAGAATCTGCAGCCTAGCAATTTCACTTAATTATATTTGACTATGATGACAAAGGCTCGAGGGCTTTGCTGGTTAGGTCAGACTTAGACTAAGTTTTGACTTAATGACTCAGACACGTGGGCTTTGTTGGTCTATGTCAAAATTAGTTTTTAATGTCAGTCAAGTTTTCATCAAATTAACTACTAATTAGTGATACGAATCGCCTTGGTATGTGCTGCCAATTACACATGAAAGTGAATCAGTTCAGCTATTTTAAAGACGTGTACAAAATGCCATCTCAAGAATGATGACGGTGTTTACTCCAACTCTGAGGCTGAGCATGATACCCTGAGTTGAATTATTTTTAGACGTTCTTACAAACTTTTTACATGGCCAAGGGCCACTGAAAGTAAGGCGTCATGGGTAAGATGTGGTTAACATCAACCCTATAAATAACCCTTGCATTTACACTAATAAAGACATCCTTTAACTTCTGGATTTAGTTTATAATTTATCTTATAAACTTTTTGCGTTATCACTTTATTTTATATTAAAGTTAGTTTTCACTTGGGATCAATAGGATCAGGGCAGCGTGCCATCATCCAAGTGAAATGACCGGGTATACAATTAAAGTATTACCAAAAAGCTATATCATAAATTTAAAGCACCATTATGTCTATTGTCCTCACACAATAGACGCTTGAAACCACATCCCACCCTTGAAGAACCAGCCTTCTGAAGCAGACCCCCAAAATCAACAATGGTCACTTGAAAAAAATAACAGTTACAGATCCCTACCCATTGCCTTTGGAGCAGACAATCAGTCAGACAATTGCCAAATCCCATGTGTTCTCAAAACTGGATCTGGTGAACGCTTTCAACCAAATTTGGGTAATGGAAGGACAGGAATTTTGACCGCAATCTGAATGAAGCGAGGCATTTTTCAATTTTGCATAATGCCCTTTGGGCTGAAAAATGCTCCCACTACATTTCAATGGATGATTGACAATGCGTTAGGGGATCTCTGGTTCTCTTGTGCTATTGCATACATCGATGATATCCTTGTTCATTCCCCAACCCCTGGAACAACATGCTATCAACTTAAAAGAAGTGGTGGTCACTTTGCATAAAGCAGGGCTGTTCCTCAAAGCTTCCAAGTGCGAGTTTTATAAGGAAGAGGTCACATTTCTTGGAAACCTGGTTCTTAAAGAAGGTGTCACTATCCCTCCCAACAAATTAGATGTGATCCGAGAATGGCCAACTCCAACTACACAGAAGCAACTTCAGAGTTTCTTGGGAACTATCATTTTTTAAAAAAAATTTCCTCTGCACTTTCCCAGTTGGCCACCCTGCTCCATCCCCTCACTGGGAAAAACATACCATTTTTTGGACCCCCAAATGTCAGCAGGCGTTTGAATCAATCAAGGAGGTGTTCATGTCTCCTCCCATCTTGAAACATGCCAATCCTACCAAACCATATATCATCACATGTGATGCTTCATCGGTAGCAGTGGGCGCAGTGTTGCTTTAGGACCATGATGGCCTTGAACATCTGGTCGCTTATTTCTCCTGAAAATTTACAGCTATGGAGCAGTCTTGGGCCATTTATGACAAGGAACAGGCTGCTGTTGCATAAGCATTATCTCATTGGTGGTACCTGTTGCAAGTTGCTCGCCATGAGCTAATGGTTTGCATGGATCACCAGGCTCTCTTATATTTCCACAAACCCCAGAAAATTGGTGCACAGGCAGGCCTGAACCTATTAGGACCTGTGCAATTTTAACTTCAGATATGAATTTATTAAAAGTGCGCTCAATGTCCTTCCCAATTTCCTAAGCTGTAGTCCCGCTCACTGTTCCTCGGAACCTGAGGAAGTGGATCTCATTACCATAATTCCTGCCACTCAAATTCTGTCAATTGTTTTCCCCATTGTTTCCTCCACTGCGTTGGATCCCAACGTTCCATTATTGGCTCAGGTGTTAGCCAGTCAAATGGCCTGCCCTGAGGGCGTGGAGTTGGTTGAGCAGTTGGCTCACTTGAGTCCCAAACACTCCCTATACTCCTTAAAAGAGGGGCTCATTTACTTCCATTCTCGCGTTTGGGTTCCCCCCTACTTCCACCCAGAAGTATTCTGCGCACACCATGATCCCCCCATGGTCAGACACCCCAGTAACAAGAAATGCATTGATCTGATCAAGCGAACCTTTAATTGGGCAGGACTGACCAAAGAGGTCCTGTCTTGGATCGCCAATTGTGTTATTTGTGCTAGGGCTAAGTTAGATCACTCCGGAAAGAATGGCCTCCTGCACCCCTTACAGCAGGCGGAAGGTCCATGGACCTCAGTGTCCATAGATTTTATTGTTGATCTCCCCTGTTCTAATGGGTTCACAGCGGTGATGGTAGTGGTGGATTGCTTTATAAAATTTTCTCTTTTATATCCCTTGCACTTCCATAATTATGTCAGAAGAAACTGCCCATCTTTTAGTACGACATGTGTTTTTGATGTTTGGTCTTCCCCAGGAAATTGTTAGTGACTGGGGTAAACAGTTTACCACGCGGTTTTGGAGTGAACTCCTATCGATCCTGAAGATAACCCCCTGTCAATCCACAACGTATCACCCCCAGTCCGGCGGTCAGACCTAGCAGCTTAATCAAGTTCTCAAACAGTACCTGCATTGCTATGCTTCAGCAGCGCAGGATACTTGGGCCGGTGACTTGCCTCTCGCTCAATTTGCATACATTAACAGTATCCATGCATCTACAGGGTTTTCCCCTTATGAAGCAACGTTGGGTTATAACCCATCGTTTTCAGTTGGAGCATGCTTGTGACCTGAGGTTTAAGATGCCGCGGATCATGCTGCTCATATTTGATTGACTCAAGCTTTAGTGTGGGAACACCTCACTAAAGCCATCGATGACTATAAGCGATTCACAGATTGTAAGCGCCTTCCAGGTCAAGGCTTTATGGGGGTTTCCTACGTCATGCTTGATACCCATCATTTGTGAATTCAAAACCCTTCCCAAAAGTTTGCCAGTATGCATTCAGGTCCTCATTTAGTGGAGGAGGTATTGGGCAATGGGGTGTTCCATATGAAGCTTCCCACACATTGGAAGCAGCACCCAGTTTTCCATGTTTCCCAGCTGTAGCCCTTAAAGGTGCAATTTCCACGGACCTGGAACCAATCATTGTCAATGATGGGGAAGAAGCTGAGATAGAGGCCATCCTGGCATCTTGTAAGTCGCGACGTTCATTCCAATACCTTGTGGTCTGGAAAGGATACCCATCTTATGAAAATAGTTGGGTCAAGGCGCGCAATTGCGCGAATTGTATGGCCCTGGTTGAAGCTTTCCACGCATCTCACCCTGAGGTTCCCCGCCCTCTTCAGAAGATCATGACTATTATGGCTATCAAGTTACCTAAAGCACACAAGAACGTGGCTCTGGTGCAG
Source organism: Massospora cicadina (assembly GCA_022478985.1). Lineage (NCBI taxonomy): Eukaryota > Fungi > Entomophthoromycota > Entomophthoromycetes > Entomophthorales > Entomophthoraceae > Massospora > Massospora cicadina. The sequence goes on from JAKSZP010000134.1 coordinate 157,317, forward strand.
TTTCCCGGTGGGGGTGCCATTCCTTTGGAAAAAGGAAAGGGTAATGTAAGTCTTGGGGAACATCCTTTGGCTCTTGATCAGGTCATCTTTCTGTTCCCAAATAAAAAGACACCAAAGAGGATGGCGGTACCCCTCATCACTCAGGGCGATCTCGCTCACATAGTAGATGAGTGATGGGTTACAGCCCTTCCGCTTCAGATCCCACCCCCAGTACCCACACTCACCTTGGCAGAACTGTTGCAGGGAATTAGTGAAATCTGTGCCAAGATTACCAAATTGAAATCAGTCAGATTTAATTTGAGTGATAATCTGGCTGATGGCCAAAATTCAAATGGCTGTAAAAGCATGAAGAATGAGATATTGGCTGGATCACCCAACAGTATCAAATCAATCACCAAATCAATAGAACAAATATCAAGTGTCATCAACAAGGGTTCAAAGCCCTCTGATAGTAATTTGGGTGTTGTGGCAAATGTGCTGCCATTGACCTAATGAATGGTTGAACGACTGAGAATGGGCGGGTTGGCCATCCCAAACCTGTTCCCAACCAAATGGCGTCCCTATATGGGGTGGCCTTGGGGGATTCCCATTGCTTGTTGGGCCAAACGCCATTGTGCTAACTGTTGGAAACATATTTGAGCCCCAGTTTGGATGTTTGAGGTTGAACTGACAGAGACTCAGCTCACCGCTGAATTTTGCGATGTCAGTTCCCAAAGAACAAACCCATCCATTCCCAAAAATTTGCTGGTTAGGTTAAAAATTGTGGGACCCAATCCCATCCTGTCAGTACCCAATTGACCACTATTTAATCAGTTGCATGGCACTGAGAAAATTGTTGGTCGATTTTCTTACTTTCCTTTCCAAATAAAATTTTACTAAAAAACCAAATTTTTATTTTCCTTTACAACCACATCCCAGATGACATTTCCCTGGTGGCTCATCAGCCCGCACTCCAGATGGGCTTTACCAGTTCTTTTGGTCACTATGGCCCCCTCCATCATCAATTGGGTTCAGCAAGTCCAATATTTTATGGCTCTACAACCCCTTATCACGAACTTCCAGCAGCAATACATGAGGATCTTATGACCTTATATCCATCAATTGCAAGAAAGAATCCATCTCCTTGCCACCCCCATTAAGATGGCCTCATATGCCAAGGATCTCGTTGAAACTATCACAGTGATTCCACCCCCTGCAGCTAGACCCACTGGGTTGGGAATGGGTTCAGTGTGGTTTGTCGTTGGGATCCTCCTCACCTTGTTGTTGCGCCACCACTTTGTGGTTTCATGTTTCTTGGCTCCATATCAAGTTGTCTGGTCAGCAATGCCTCTGGCATTCTGGCTTGCTTTTTGGGTGCTCACACATCCCAACTGGCATGTCAGTCTAAAGTTCTTCTGCCATTTCCATGACAATGTGTGTAAGATACCAGAGGAGTGAATCTGCAACGTTACCTGACTAACTTGGATAACACTTTAATCAATCTACAAACTGAAGCATACTTTTTAGTTTGGCCAAAAGATAAAGAACCAGGCCACCAATCAGGCATGACGTAATGGGTTAGCCTAGTTCAAATAAGGGGAGATGGTTCTATTCCATGAACAGCATGGGTTTGGTCAGAAACACAAGTTGTTCAAAATATGGAATGTTCCATTTGAAGTAATTGAGAAGTCAGGTGTCAAGGCCTATACTATCAGGACCACAAGTGGGTGAATGATTAACTGGGTATCAGGTTTCCGTCAGATGTGCTCACTGATGCTAACGCTGGGAAACCCAATATGGGGCTGACTGCGGGAGGCTATAGTCAGCCAAGAGGACAGGGGCGGCTCTAGGACAATGTTAGACGAGACTTTGTTCATTAGAATACAATAAAAGCTTAAGTAAATAAGATAAAATTATATCCTATTGAAAAAGTACTTTATTAGACTATCATACATTAATTTTATAGGGTGCGTGGGGACATGGTGCCTCTAGGATTGTCATGGCTCCATCCATTCAGGATCTCTTCTGGTCTTCTGGATTGACCACCGTTTTGAACCTTACTTGGATCTCGCCACCCTCATGACCAGATCGGTGAATACCCCTATTTACATGACTCAGGAAATAGTGGATGTAAAGATTTCACGAATTTGGAGTAATTTATGAAAACATCAAATTTTTATACCTGCTGATAATATAGATTCAATTCCTATTCTAGAACTTATTGGGCTGGTTGGTATTTGTGTCCCTCAAATAAATGTATCGGCCATTCCCCTGGACAAGGCTTTCACCTGATCCAGGGAGAATCCCAACAGAGCCCCCTTAAAACTTTTCATTGGGGAGCGAGTTGTGGCCAGAGGGTTAAGGTAGATGGAGGAATCAAAATTGGTGGTGTACGGAGCCTCAGGCTTGATGCAACCAGGTTGGTGATGCCAGTGCTTTGGAATGAGGCCACCCCAATATTGTCAACGGTAAAGCCATACACAACAAGGGTGATGCAGATTGGGGTGTCTTTGGGATCTTACCTGTAGATTTTCTGGCCCCAACGGTTGAGTGCTGCATGCTCTTGGAGGTAAGCCTCTGTGGTAAAGCACTCAGAGCGTTCTTTGGAAAAGGTGGTTTCAGGTTCCTCAATTCACAATTCACTGCTGGCTAAGTAATCTAGTCTTTTGAGGTGGCTGTCTTTGAGATGCATTCTAATTTAGAGGTAAATCTCATTGAGGTCAGAAAACTCAAGCCTAAGCTGCAAGTTGTAGATCTTGAGCATTTCTATCTGGTTGGTCTTGTCCCAGATCACTGACTGCAGGCCAAATAACAGCCTCCATTCCTGGATAACTTCTGACTTGGAGGCCTTCAACTCTGCCTCCAATTGCACTAACCTTTTGCACGTTTCCTGCACCATCTTGGCTATGCTGGTCTCAACCTCTTCAAGCTTCAAGTTCAATTTGTTTGCCACCCAAACCTGGCATTTTGCGACCACCTTATCCGCCAAAAGATCCCGGCAAAGTTTGGAGAAAATTTCAATCATTAGTGAGCTGCATAGGCAAGAAAACCCATGAGCTTTGAAGATAGCCAAATGACTGTAGGGTGTTTCTTCTAAAAAGTTCTTACAGGGAGGCCTCTTTCAAGTGACGCTGAGCCATTGTCTTGGGATTGGGCCATACAATCTCACTTGTGACTGAAAGCTACCTGTGCAACAAAGTTTGAGGGGGAAATTCGAAGTGAGTCAAAAGGTTGGCATTAGTAGTGGAAAAAAATGACAGCCAGTTTCTTGAGCTTCTCATTTTTAGGACTCTTGTTTTTGTTGGGATCAGCGCTATCCCAATCTGAGAGCCAAACTGGTTAAACTTGACATTTCATTTTAGTAATATCTGGCCCAATCTCTGGAGGGGAGCTGTCAAAGTCAGAAAGCGTTAGGGTTGCTGGAAAGGAGTCATTGAGCTTATCACAAGTGGTGTGAAGGTAAGTCCTAGGTATTTTGTCTGGCATTTTTATTGCATCGTCACACCAATTGTTTATGAGGCTTCCAGAAAAATCCTGAAGTTTGTTGCAATTAATTGAGATTAGAAGCTGGTTCACAACTTGTCCCAATTTCATTAACTTGAAGTTGTCAATGCTTTCTGGCCACATTTGATTTGTCATTTGGCATTTTGGGTCAAAATTGGCTAAGCGCTTTGTTTCCACTTTCTGCCCTGAAGCAGCAGAGTGAAAAATGACATCTAGAGAAGGATTTCGCTTTTTATTCCTAAATAAATATTAGTGTTAGTATTAAAATCAATTGTTTTTATTAAAATTTAGGCATTCAGATTATTTTGATCTTCTTTAACAACCAGAGGATGTGTTGTAGCTTGGCCATTTTCTTTTTGATTTTATTCAAAGCCAAAAGGTTTTGAACATTTTTTCTCTCATTACAGTAGACATTTCCTAGCATCCAATAGTTATTCCTCTGGGTAATATCTTTAAAGGCATCTTCTCTACTAGCATCCCACATCCTCTTGAACGTGATTCTTGATCCCTGTAATAAAATATTGCCTCTATTAATCTTTTTTTCTTTATTATGCTGGTATTTTTGCTCAATAACATCTTTTTCAATTTCTTCAGGCGTACTTGACAGGTCAAGCAAAGGTTTCAACTGACTGGGAGCTCAGAAGTGCACAAAATCTTCTGGGACACACTCAAAGGATTTCTTTGGAAAGCTAGTTTCCACTGTTACTGGGTCTTAACCATTCCAGAAGAGGTAGGTCAGAAGATCAGCGTCCAGAGTGCTCGCTGTAGGTTGATTATCATCCAAGGTTGAGGGTAACCCCTAAGGGTGCGCCTTGAAAGCGCCCCTGTAGTGAGCACCAGATATTGGGTTTCTGCCAGATGCACTTGCTGGTGCTAATGCTGGGAAACATATATGGGGGCTGACTGCAGGAGGCTATGGTCAGCTGAGAGGACAGGGGCAGCTCTAGGAGCAACGTTGGACGAGACTTTGTTCATCAAAATAAAATAAAACCTTAAGTAAAATAAGATAAAATTATATCCTATTATTTAAGTACTTTAATAGACTAACATATATTGATTTTTATAGGGTCATGGGGACATAGTGTCTCAAGGATCATCATGGCTCCATCCATTCAGGATCTCTTCTAGTCTTCTGAATTTAACCACCATTTTGAACCTTACTTAGATCTCGCCATCCTCGTGACCTGATCAGTGAATACTCCTATTTACATGACTCAGGAAATGGGGATGTAACGATTTCCCAAATTTGGAGTAATTTATGTAAAACCCCAAATTTGGTATACCTGCTAATAATATAGATTCAAACCCCATTCTTAAAATTATTTGGCCAGTTATAATTGTGCCTTTGAATAGATGTATTGGCCATTCCCCTGGATAAGGCTTTCACCATATCAGGGAGAATCCTGACACTGGGTGCATGCAAAGTTCCTCTGGGAATATAAGAAATAGGATACTTATCATCTAGTCAGGGGTAATTTTTAAGATTCTGATATGACTAGATGATAAGCTCTAAATAGCTGCGGCAGACTGGATGAGATTGGCCAGAATAAAGTAAGCATAATAACAAAGTTGAGATTGCCTCAAAATTAAGTGATAGGGAGATACCAAGCTTTGGACAAATAATTACTGGATTGCCTCCAAATAAGGTGACAAGGTGATGTTGATATACAATGAATACTTATTAGATCGCCTCAAACTAAAGCATTAACAGATTTAAAATAGTAGACTGCTGAAGCCAATGTGAATATGGAAGAACTGAATAGTCTAAGCAAAAGGGTTGGTATCAACCAAAAGGTTGATACATAAAAGAGATGAGAAAATTGAAATGAGAGGATTGTTTATTGAGATGAAGAAGTGAGCAGAACAGAAGGATTCCACTATATATTATAATAAATAAAAGTGGTGTCATTGGAGATATTGCTTTGCATTTTATTAAGTTATTAAATTGTACTGAGGACCAACAATCTTCATAATGTCGGTCCATTGCTCAGTGGGCTTTTACCCTGTGCAATTTTCTTAGATATATTGACTATATTGCTAGAATTTTAACATCTAGTAACTATTTTAACAAAAGACTTAAGCTACTTATATGTGCATTTTTAATATAATTTGCTAGAAAATTATTAAGCTATCTAAATACAAACCACTAAAAGGGTACTATATACATATATACAAACCATTGAATGGCGTCAACAGGAAAAAAACTAAATTAATGCTAATCTTTGAGCGCTGTGCAAAACTATAAATGGGTTTAAAGAGAAAAGTAGATGTCATCTCTAAGGACGCTATAATAGAAAAAGGAGTTTAATTAAAAATTGCGCTTATAGTATGAACACATGATATAAAAGTCTCTTAGTTTTGTTCTTACTTTTATAGTGAATTTAGATGAATTTTAATTTCTAAGATTTTCTATTTCTGCATTGCACAAAGACTTTTCAAGTAACTTTAAAGATGTTTATTCTAATTATTGAAAGTTAGATATTATTTTATAATAGCTTATTTTTAGGATGCTCCTTTTGTTACTTCATGTTTGGTCTATACAAATTAAAATAAGTGAAAAATAACTATAATGATGAGTTAAGTCTCCCTTTTTAAATCTAATCAATAAATAGAGTTCACACTGGTTTTTTTGAAAAACTTACATTTTAGGGTCTAAAAGTAGAAAAGTAAGGTTGTATGAGTTTGGTATAGTTTTTTTATTGTAACAGAAGAGCACTCATTCTAGTTTTTTATTTTTTCTAAAAACATGAGAAGAATAATGTAATACTTACTTTTTAACCAAAAAGCCTGAATGTAGAAAGTGATTATTTGACCTTAGTTTAAGAATAATACAGAGCACTCAAATTGTATTTAGTATAATATGTATGCTTAAGAAAACTTTATCTAGATTAAAATCTTAGAATTCACAAGGGATTTTAGAGGAATTGGTAATTTTAGGCCGTTAGTATTATTTTGATAAGTTTTAATATTTCTATAAAAAATATGATTACCTCAGAGATCAAAAAATACAGTATTAAGTCAGGTTTTAGTGCCACAAAGTGCTGACTCAAATTTGCATTTAGCCCTAGAGCATTTATCTTTGGCAATACATGTATCCTTGTGAAAAGTTTGTTTTATAAGTACAAGGAAAATTTATACAAGTAGGCTATACTACTTTTATATATATTGATGGAAATTTAACAAGATTAGTTTCAGATAAGCAACACTTAAAGTCTTTGAGTATATTTTGTATAACTAAATACCTCTTTATAAAGTGCACATCTTTGATGCATATTATAAGAATAGTTACTAGTATATATACTACCTTATTTTTAAAAGTAATCTTAGAGCTTTTTATAGAACTAAGAATTACAGTTTTTAAGAGTAGGAATAGCTTTATACCCACTTCTGGGACTAAACATATTACAATATTTAGAGATTTTATATGCATGCATGTACCAAGAAAAGGTGGGTCACAGACTATATAATATATAAAGTAGTATCAATATCAAAAAAATCAATAGTAAGTTTTATATTTCTCTATATTAGGTTTTAGTTAAAATAAGTCTTTAGGTATATCTTTAACTTATTAATCTTTTGATACATCTAGATTAAATTGATTGAGCATACTGAAGCATATATAAAAATTTATAGCATAAGCTTTTTAAACTGCATGTAAAAAGCAAAATTGTTATATCAATATGTATTTCTAAGAATACTTAATCCACATGATACTAGTATAATGGACTATGGACTAATATGATTGTGGACTGGCCAAACTTGTAGGTTCTTCTGGCAACTAATAGTATTTTTCCTTTAAGCAGGTTTAAAATCCTTGGGAGTAAATTGCATCATATGCAAACAAATTTTGATTCTATTTAGTCTAAACCCTCTCATATTAACCTTATGATAAATTATTCATTAATTTCAACTATAATCAAAGGCGTTCAAAAACCTAACTTTACTTTATTAAGCTGTGTTATCTGTGCTTAGATATAATAGGAAAAGGTTGAGACTTATGTCTTAAAACAACTGTTTTTATAGCATATATTATAACTATCAACTCTTTTAAAGAATTTATTAAGTTATTAAGATGCTTTAAAGAACTAATAAGGAATTGAGTCATGTAATCTTATGTCACCTTACATTACAAGTACTTAGCTACTAAGATATTAAATGACTTAAAATTTAATGTAATAAACATATGAAATCTCAAAACATATTAACCATATATCAAGAAACTAATGCACTAATGGAGTGAGTCTCAGTACCAAGCTATTTATATGTTGAAAGCATTAGAGTACATTTTCACATCCCTCAGAGAAAGATAAACAAACCTTCTTATTAAGATATAGAGCTCAATTTTATATAAAAGAAAATCTAATATAATAAAAGCAGTCAAAAATTTAGTATTTTATATATTAACTATATAATATAGCTCATAAAGTAATACATTATTCTTTGAATTTATTGCGGGGAAGGCTGACCAGGGGATGGACACTTCTTAAAATACATAAAGAAAACGGAACATAGAACAGGGGAAGCACCCCAGAGAAGCAATGCTATCTCCTGTTGCCAGCGGGAACGCCACTACAGGGAGGAGGGGAAACGTGTAAAGGGGCCAAAACCACAATTGAGCACATGTGTAGGAAGGGGTCTGAGTTGATGAACCAAACTGGGAACCAGGAGGAGACCAACTGATGGTGACGTGGTAGGAGGCATCCAAACATCCACGCTTGAAAGTGGTCTACTAAGTGGGACCAGAACTGGTGGATGGCTTTTGGGAGGGTGGGGGTGGAGCCTTCAATGGCATCCAAGACAATTGTGTGGATGTTCCACATGGCGATTGCAACCACCAGAGCACAGAGGGAGGGTGGGAGAGGGGAGACCTTAGATAAAGCAAACATATCCCTAGATAAACTGAAGGGATGTGTCTGATCCTGGCCAAGCAGACGTTGCACCTCACGCCATATCGCTTTAGAGGTAGGGCACTTCTCCAGGCGGTGAAACAGCGTTCCATACTGGCCACACATGACGTAGGATGAGTGTAAAGCGTTAGAGCGCTCAGCAGTACAGTACACCCGCCTCTGACATTGCCACACATGGGAACGGACATGAGGTAGCAGCAGAGGGTGGTGGGTGTATTTCCAGATTGTCTTCTGGGTTTCAAGAGAATAAGGAATGTCCATCATGTCCAGGTAGTCCACCCTGGATAGAACATGGGATAGTGTGGGTATTGTTCCATCCAGAATGGGTAGCCCCTGTACCTCCTGTGTAAACTGAGGAGAGGGGATGCCTCTCTGGGCTGTTTGTCCGCTAATATGAATTCTCCACTCAGCGCTCCGCATGGAGAGGAGGATTCGTTTGTAGTGGGTTTTAGTCCCGTGAGGACCTGTGGCCAATGGGTGTGAAGCCAGGTACCTCATCAGGGAGTGAGGGTTTGATGGATTGTTAAGGCCCAAGGCGTGGGAGAAGTTGGAGCAGGCCGCGTGGGACCAGTGTTGGGAGGGGATCATAGGGATGGTGATGGCTGCAATCCAGGTGCCCAGTAACTTTGCAGCATGGGCTTTGAAGTCAAGCAGGCCCATGCCACCATGATGATGAGGGCCAAACATGACCTCAATATGCACTGGCGGTGGGCAGCCCAACCAGAGCCACCCTTGTAGAAGGGCATACAGAGATTTGAAAAAACCTAAGGAGAAGGCGATGGCGTAAGCTCCAAACCAAACTTTGGAGAGGAGCATAGAGTTGGCTAGAACAACCCTGCCAGTAAGGGAAGTAGGGGGGTTTCTGAGGGAGGCTATGCGCTTCATCACAATATCCAGAATATGGTTTTCCATCATTGAAGAGGCATACCCACCTACCTCCAACCACACCCCCAAGTGGCGGATGGGCCCAACGGTGGGGCGCTGCACAAAGGGGAGCACAAGTGGGGTGGTGTGGGGTGTGCAGGGTAAGCAGGCATGTGTGCAAGCAGATGGGCTGGGTGGAAACAGGCCACTGAGGCCCAGCGGGTTTGATACCAACCAAGGAGGATGATTTTGGTTTTGGAGGCGTTTAGTGCAGCATTACTTACCCGGGAGTAAACCTGGATAAGGGCTTCAAGCACGCGTGCATCATGATTTTTAGACACCCCAACCACACAATCATCAGCGAATGCCATCATCTTGATTGTGGCTTGGCCTTGCACATGAACCCCAGTGAGGCGGGCATTCATGTTCCAAAGTAGTGGGTCAAGGCTGAAGTTATATAAGAGAGGGCTAAGGGGGTCCCCTTGGCGTAGGCCCCTTTGAGGGCGGATTACTTCCATGAGGAAGCCAGGGCCATGCACTGCCATTGTCACAGATTCTGTCATCAGCATCACTAGCTGATGAAGTGGGGAGGTAGGCGGAATTGGTTAAGCAGACCCTGAGGTATTCCCAGATTACTCTATCATAGGCCTTCTGTTGGTCCAAGAATACAAGTGCCCCAGAGGCTGTGGATTGACATACATTAGCCACAGAGTGTACATTATCCCAAATCGACCTTCTGGGTATGAAACCTAATTTTTCTGGGAGATGGTGGCAGATGCTACAATCCCTAGATGGTTGACCATAATTTTAGTTAAAATTTTAGTATCCGTGTTGGTTAGAGAAATGGTGCGCCAGTTGGCTAGGTCTAGCTTATCCCCTTTCTTAAATAGCCTAATGGTGTAGGCCTCTTGCCCTCCTGGTAGAAGGCGCGTTTCCAGAAGGCTCTGGTTAAGGGAGGCAAGCAACAGTGGGGATAAATATTTGAAGTACTTCTTATAGAACTTATAAGGAATGCCATCAAGGATGGGGCATTTCTGATTTGGTGCATCGCGGATGGCGTACCAGAGTTCATCTGGAGTAATCAAATTCATTAACTCCAGGTATCAGGAAACAGTGCAGATGTGAGTGCTATCAAGAAATTTCGCCATTTCAGCCAACAGAATTAGTTTGGATTGGTATAACTCAGAGTAATAATTTTGTATCTTGATTGCTACTTCAGCCGGCTTATTTGTGACGGAATTGTCTGGCTTTCACACCTGTGTGCAGGCCAAGCTCTGGAGCGGTGCAAAGAATTTTTTAAAAAAATAAGCAGAGCACGTGTTTCCCACTGTAATGTGTATAGCCCTGTATTAAACACAAACTAATGTTTGTGTTGCCTCTCAAGCGCGTTGAAGTGGGAAGCTGCTTCTGCCCACTTATGGCCCCAAGCAGGGCTGTAGCCTGTGGCTGGGATGTTGGACTCCAGGTGGTCTAGCTCCACCAGAGCGCGCGAGATGATGGCTGAGGTAGAGCATGAGTGGTGGGAGGAGAGGTGGCAAGTGTGGCATATTGTGTCCGCTTAGAAGGCCAACCAGGTGGAAATTGGGTCAGCACAAAATGGTGTGATAAAATCCTGTGCTGAAGTCTCAGATTCCACCCATGTGGAAAATCTTGGTGATGAAAGTTTGGGTGGGTGAAGTTTGCACCAGTGCAGGGCCTGAGCTGCTGGGTTAGGTAGGTGGAAGGTGATTGAGATCAGCCTGTGATTGAAGAAATTAATTTTCAACGTGCAAAAGTAGGAAATATGGGTACAAAATTTCATCAGCGCGAGGATAAGGTTGATGTGGGACATGGACCTTAACTGGCCATTGTGGACGTGTGGGCACAACATGTTCTCAAGTAGCAGAGCATGGCGTGGCAGTGCATAAAAACCCTAGGGTGGCCTTTAAGACATAGAGTTCTATGTGACCCTGGGGTGGGGAGGGTGAGGGAGGCCAGTGGTTAGTGGATGGGTCCAACCAACAGTTCATATCGCCGACTACAAAAGGGTCAGGGGGTAGTGGAAGGGATTTGACCAATGAGAAAAATTCCTGACACTCTCATGCACAGGTTGGGGCATAGATGTTGATGATAGTTTGCGCCACGTTGGCCCACGAAAATTTTACCACAAGGACTTGGCCATTAAAGAAGGATTCAGATGATAAAAATTTGAAAGATTGTTTTTTTGAACAAGCACCCCACAGTGCTTGGACCAGAAGGACAGGGATGGGAGGAGCATTGTTTTTAAGCATCCTCAGAACCGCGCAGACAGTGGGACTCCTGGATGGCCAGGATGTCCACAGGTAAATTATATTGTAAAAAACTCAGTTTCCTAACCTGGGATGGTGAGGCCTTAAGTCCGGTGATGTTCAACGTCCCTAAAGTAAAGGCTCCCCCATCACACCTTAGGTGTGAGGGGAAGAGCACCCAGGCCCTTCAGCCTCCTCTTGATCCTCACGGCACTTCTCAGCGCCTTGGGTGTGTGCAGCAACATAGTTGGAAGAGTGGGTGAGTTTGGCAGTTGGGTTCACGTTGGCTTTAGCCTTCACTTTTAATTTCCCCGCTGCAGAACGATTTTTTGTGGTGCACTTGAGTGTGGTGCACCATCAGTTGAATTAAAAAAAATTTCAGGTAGGCTGGAGATCAAATTGGTTCCAATTGAGGCTTGGGCGCAAAGGTCAGGTGAGATCAAGTTGCCCATTGGATCCTCAGATTGGGTGGCCCAATCGGCTTGGGAAACCCTATCTGATTGGTTGAGAAATTCCCAAGCTGCTTCCACTTCAAAGGTCTCAATGTCCTCTTGGCGTTGGGAGTGTGGGATAGCAGAGGCAACCTTGGCCGCCTCCTTGGCTGTGGCCCTGCGGGCCTGCTTGGCCTTCTTCCACTCTTGAAGGGATATTGGCTTTACTAGTAAGTAACAGCCTTGTGCTCCCCATGGGAAGGTCTCTTTATCCGCGGTTGGTTCATAGTGGGCCTCCCTGTTGTTCATGGCTGCCAAGGGGTATTCTTGGAATATGATGCCCTCCTTTGTGGGGCAAGCATGTGCCTTATGGCTGAACGCATCACAGTGGGTGCAGATGGGGGGCGTTGTCCATGGTGGCCCAGAAAGGGTGGGTGGTATGCCCCTCAATATTGATATAAGTGGAGTGTGGGATATGGGTTAGATCCTTTGCTATCTCCTTGGTTGGGGTCAGAACTGCAATGGCTTTGCCGGTGCACAGGTGTGACATCAGCGTAAAGCATTACATCTTGAGGGATTGAATTTCGCCATATATGGTGAGCCCATTCTTCAGGTGTTATTCTAGTATGGTGCATTTGACTGTAGTTGGCAGAAAGTCGAAGGTGAGAAAAATTTGGTTGGATTTTGTCCATACCTGACTCAATTGGACTCACGCTTAATAATGAGGTTTAATAATTGTTTCTTTAGAATCAATCCTAACAGTTTCCCCTCATGTGGCGTCCATTAAATCAGCTTTCATATTTTTTTCATAATTGTGGGGATTAAATTGAGGGACAGACCAATCAGCTCAACTTGATTTGCATTTGAGCCATACTACTAACTCATTTTGGACATGCACTTGATATTGAGGGGTTATAATGGTTTTGTTAGGTTCAATCTCACCAGTGTCCCCCTGAGTAGCATCCTCCAAATTAGCGCTTTTGTTTTCTTCATAATTTTGGCATATTAGATTGAATGATTAGTTGTTTCACTCATCTTGGTGCTCCAGATATGTGTTCTTATGAGCAGGGGCATCATGTGAAACTTGTATGGGATGACTACTTAAGGTTTCCGCGCTGAGAGAGGTGATAGCATAAATAACCAACATGATGACCATGATCATTACTGATACAAATGAGTGTTAGCCTCCATTGGTTGGGGCGGTTCTTTTGGGACATCCAGGTTAGTTGAAAATTTATAAAAAATAGAGTAATATTGGTGAAATTAAAGGGCTATTAGAAATATAATGAAATAATCCAGAATTTTACCATCAGCAGAGCACTGGTTGTTTAAAGTTAAAGTAATTGAGGGTTGAGGACTGTATAACATTTCTTACAACAGGACATGAAAGCCTTCTCCAAAACGCTGGGGCTTTTGCGCCATGACTCAGATTGACATTGCAAATGCTCCATTTTGCCGTTCACTTCTGAACTTTTCCTAACAAATTTCTCTTTATCCTGCAGGAAACTTCACCTAATTGATTTTTATGTTGTAGCTCCTGTCATGACTTTAGTCTTGATTACCCAATTGTACTTGGATTTTCAAAGAATTTCTCAATTTTTAGGATGTAAGCTTCAGTGAAATCAAACTTTTCAGCAAAGTTGTTTCCTCCTATTCTTCAACTAATTGGAACATTGAGATAAGTTGCCTCAGCGGAAACCCAACGCTTATCAAGGTTGTGCCCTAAATCCACTATTTTTTCTAATGGAAGGGCTTGGTACTGTTCCCTTTCGTTGATCAAAAGGGGGTGATTTAACCAATCTAATTTTATGGGTGCAGATGGAGTCCTTACATACCCCTTCATAATCAAGCTGAGACAACATGTCTCTAAGGCAGTATGGAATGCATCCATCTGGATAACAAATGGCTTATTAAAATTTAATTACATTGTACTGGCGCTGAGGTGAGACAGGTGAAGAGTTGGTCAAATGCCAGCTATCAGGTCGATGTTTATTTGAATTGGGCACCATTTTTTAACAGATGGAATAGTGGTTCCCCTATCTTACTGAAATTCTCTATAAATTGCCAGTAGTAGCTGACCATCCCAAAGAAAAACTAGATGTCTCATTTACTGGTCATCATCCTTCTCCTTGATAGCTTATGCTTTGGCAGGCTGCAGTTGAAGGCCCTTTTTGTCAATAATGAAGCTAAGGTACTCACGCTTCTCTTTGAAAAAGTTACATTTCTGGGGCTTGATTTTTAATATAATGGCATTGAGTTGGTGGAAAACTTCCTCTAAGTATTGCAAATGTTCGCTGAACATCCTGGGAAAAAATGCTGATATCATCTAAACAAACTAAATTGCATGTGATATTAGGACCTCCCAATATGCTGTTCATGGCCCGTTGGAATGTGGCAGGGGCATTACATAGCCCTTACAGCATTTTCATGGGGTTAAAACATCCCTTGCATTGTTATAATGGCGCACTTTTTTGCTCTTCCTGTAGCAGCACTATCTTCCAGTAACCAGAGATCAGATCCATGGTGGAAAATTATATAGCTCCACTGAACCATTAAATGCATTGTCAACATGGGGAAGAGGGTATTAATCCTTTTTCATGATATTATTGAGGCACCAGTAATTGATTACCACTTTATTGAATCCATCCTTCTTTTCACTACTAAGAATGATGAAGCCTACTGACTCTTTGACAGTACTATCATGCCTCTCTGTACTAGCTGGTTGATTCCTCCATTGACTACTTCATCCATTGTCCTGGACCAGTGGATAATGCAAAGGCAGATCAGTGGGTGGGATTCGCTGTTGATATGGTGTAGCACATCCTCTGCGCATCCCAAATTGAAGTCATCTTTCAGGAAATTTGTTTGTATTTCTTGAATAAAGCCATTGCTTGGTCTTTCTCCTCCTCTGATAGGTGACATGGTTAAGTGACATTATAGTGGGGACCAACCCTAAGGATAAGGATGGGCGCCAGGAGGCCCAGAAGGTGAAGCTACAGGCCCTCCCTGACCTTAGGCATACCCTAGACCAACGCTGGGTACAGGCTAAATATGCCCAGGTTGGTACTAGTGAGGTGCCAAAGGCCCAGCCCCTTACATTGGCCCAGGCGTTAAAACGTATGGTTTACTTAATAAATGCAGATGGTTTCATTTGGTTAGTTGAGGAACGGGGTTTTGAAACCTGTTCCATTTATGAAACAATGTGTTTGGGTTGGATCCAACTTCAATCAATTACTTGAATGAAGTCAGTTTTGGCATATTCAACCAATTTTAATGGTAGTGTTTGTTTATTGGTGGGTCAGTGCTTAGGCCCAATTCTGCAAACCCCATATTTCACCGCCATAGTTTAATTCTGGTTCCCATGACCAACACTCCTTGTTGGTCAACTTCCTAATAAACCATTTTCCCATTTTTCCATTTTTTGATTATGTTATTTAGAATGATCCTGTGTGTGGACCCCTTCGAGGAGGTCTTGCGCTACATTCACCAAACAATTTTACAGATGATCTGGTTAGCTCCTCATGCACCATTGGTTCGCCCAGGTTCCCTCCAACCTAGGACGCTTACCCCTTTCTACTTGGTGCACCGCGTCATTTTTGGTGTGGGTTTTTTATTATGATCACACTCTTTCCCTTGAGTTATTATTGCTCCAGCACCCTCTGCTGAGCTCTAGTAACTTTGGTAATAATGGCTAGTTTCCATACATTGGCTTGGTGCACTGTGCACCACCACGCTGGAAACAGGAGAGTTATAGATACTCTCCTTACAGTTCATGAAAGGTCAGAGGGTCAAAGGCGCCACTTTATCAAGGGGCTGTCTAGGGATATACAGAGATCTGGTGGAGGTAGAATATTCCATTTTTACTCTGCCCACTATCTTCTCTGCTCTTTGGTTTCTGCTACTCCCTTATGGTGCACCTTGGTCTTAGATAACTTGGCAGTGCACTGAATTACATAATGCTCTTTTACATCACACTGGTGGCAGGTAATTAGACGGATGTCAGTTCTTCCAGGCCAGTTGGCAGTCAGTCAGATCTCCTTAGTTTCTTATTTGGGAGGTTTGCTTAAACTTCCCAGTTCTCGCAGTACCCCTTGTTGGGTGCTTCAAAGGTCGCAGCACAGTGAGACAGATATTTTCCTATATGTGATATGTTGTAGTCATTATTCAATATGGGTATCACAACTCAATATAGTTATTTATATGGCTCACAAGTATTCCAGAGGGTGATCTGAGCGTTGTAATTTTCAGGTCCCTAGCGCCATATAACACTTGAACTTTGAGGTAAAAACAGTCAGCAAACTCGAGAATCTGCTCATTATTCTTAAAATATACTGATTAAGGCAGTTTTTCAGGTGGCCATCATCTTTGCCCCACTGAACTCTTTGATAATGATGAATTTCACTTTTTGGTAGGACAACCTAGTCTCGCTGATTTTGGGCATCATTAATTTCTGGCTTTATGATCTAGAGAGTTTATCAAGGTGGCAGTTTGGTCTTGTCACTAACACTATCTATACTGATTCCCAATAGTGATAAGAAGGTGTAGATGTTCCTCTTTTTGTAAAACTGTGGTAGATTAATAGGGTCAACACTAAATCCGCCATCATCCTTGGTGGCTCATCTAAAACTTCATGGTACATCTGGTAGGTCCGCCCTACTGGTTCTGGCACTGAAATTCAGGCAAGACATTGCAATTAGCCTGATGACAGGTGTAGGAAAATCTGATGATTCATCATGGTGTTTTAGAGAAGCTGGTGTGATGCAGATGGGGTTTCTGGGATGGCGGCCTAGGTCAATCTGTCAGGTGTAGGTATTGATGCCAAAACCACCAGAATGTTTCGCCCTGAGAAAGTATTTTCACTTTCAGACTTGGAATCAGTTAAACTTAGTTTGTGCGCGTCAATGAGAATTTTCCTCAAAACTTCAGGTGGAACGCCTTATGATATCTGCAGAGGTCTCCTCTAATTTTGTCCCAGAATTTATCTAACTTGTTAGTCAGATACTGGCACTTGTGCTGCAATATTTTCTTGCTTTCCAATAATTGTAATTCTGCCATATTGAGTTGGGTCTTCAGGGTGCTATTTTCCTCGGTGAGTTAGTTAATTCTTACATCCTGGGCTTGAGCCAGGTCATCAAGCGATTTTATTTCCCCATATAAGTGGCTTGAAGTTTGGATGGCGCTGTTCAGACTCCCTTTAAGATTGCAAAGTCTGTTCTGAATGGCATCAGAGTTTCATTTGAGGTCCTGGGCTGACTATGATGATCAATTAATGCATTTGATAGGTGGCTAAGCTGCTGGTCCAGTTCTTTCACCAGACGGTGGATGGTGCGGCCTGTCTGGGTATGGGCCTCCTGGTCTACGGCCTCCACAGCTGCATGCTACAATACTTCCTTTTTAAATATTCCTCAACTTGCCTGCAGTGGTGAGTTACACTGATCACCCATTAGGCTGATGCACCACGCTGATCCAGTATCTCCCCAATGATGTGGACCAAATTGCTATTCAATTGGTTGGCCAATTTGTCTAAATGGTAATTGGCTTTGCCTGCTTGACGTTGATTGTGCTGCACAACTGTATAAAATTCTCATAAAGTACTATCTATTTAATCCACCTGCAACTGGTTATCCTAACGCTGAGCCTCTGAAAACTCAATTAGTCTGCTGATCTCAATATGTTGTCAAGTGAGGATCCATATGGACTGGTGGATTAACAGATGGATGTAATGGGTAATCATTTCAATAATCTGAGCCTGGGTAGCAAGCTTCTTAGTTATGTTAGACATCGTCATTTCCTGGAAAAGCTGATAGTTTACACAAATATAGTCTTGATTTTGATAGAATATGAAAATCTCTAAATGTGCCTCATTGAACACTTTGGGGGAAAGGCAGTAACTGCAGAGGAGCCACTCCATTAATTTTTTGACTTACTCATGGGGTACATTAGCCATCTGATCTAGAGACTAGGAGGCCAGCGGTCCCACCGGGATGAGTTCCATGGTAGAAGTGTCATTCTCCTCATTGTCCAAGCTGCTAAAGTGGAAATGGTCTTGGCTCTGTTCATATGTATCCATTGGTGGCGGATACTTGTCTCTAAAGCCAATGGTGAAGCAAAGGATGTCTTGACTCTTAATGGTGGGTTTTCTAAAGACTATGATGTTAATGAAAGTGCCCCTGTAGTGAGCACAAGAACGTTGAAATCTGTATTACATATAGATAAGTTATGCACAGGTAACATTTCACACAAACAGATATGACTGTATGAAGACAGTATATTCCAAAATAAATGTAAATGCTGCTATAAAAATATTTCTGAGACTAAATGCCTTGGATTTTCTGTATTCTCATTGGGTACTGCCAGCCATAGAGATCTATAATAATTAAAAGCTGAAGGTTTACAGATTAATTGATAGCCATATTATGTATTTTTGCATTCATACCTGTCCTAATCTGCATCCTCTTAATTAAATATGCCAAGACCTCTTGGAGATAGTCAGTGCTATGTCTTTCTCTGTGGTTTCCAAATATTCCTACATTCCCCATTTTTGATCTAGTGATAGGTTGCAACATTGTCATATTGATTTGGCCTAAGTTCATGTACATTCTCAAGAGGAATGGGCGTTGGTCAGTGGGATCATGTGTGGCAAATTAAACTGGATGATTTTAGTGGTCCATCACAATTGGCTGGAATATTGATGGCAGATTTAACTGAATGATTTGGTTTTTACTACAGGGATGTGATATGGGCAATTGGGTGATGTATCAATAGGATTTTATTACAAGAAGTCAGGATCATATTTTTGGTAATTTTTAAATGCTTAATTTTAGGATAAGAAAATGTTGGCAAAATATATGATGGCAATTCAACGGGGATCAATCTGATGGGGGGTATTGATAGTGGGATGAGGGCATTTGAGTGGAGGTCTATAGGGTGGTAGGGGATTATTAAAGCTGATGTACTATGGTTGGTCAAAACCTAAATTTGCAACATTATCCAAAGCAAAACCAAAGTAAATGCAGATACACAATTCTTTTAAATAAATTTGAAACTATGTTGGCTCATCATTTTATCTTTTAGTTTTAACAATCACTTGCAATATCATTTTTAGATATATATAGATAAACCACTAAACTGCTTAGCTAAAACCATTAAACATACCAAATCAACCAATTATCAACCGCTTAGTGGACCCAAACTAAACTTATTGAAACAACCAAAAACTACCAAAAACTTATTAAAATCAAAAAACTTATTAATTTAACCAATCACTAACCACTTGCTAAAATTATCAAGCTTATTAATTAACCTAAAAACACCAACTGATTGGCAAACCATTAAATTTATCAAGTCAACTGAATATCAAACTGCTCAGATGTGATGATATACCATTTACCATTAAGAACATTTAAAATTTTTACTTCTTACATATAAACCTTTTTATTTTACTCTTGTAAAATATAAAACTAATTCAGAAACATTCATAGGCATGTGCACAACAACTCACCAAAGTTTCATTGCAATTGGATGAATGGCATAGGAATTATAAAAACAAAGAAACAAACAATGAAGAAATTATTATAAATAAGGTTAGTGATATACCCATGCTTTTCTATGGAGTTTCATGTTGTATGTAATAAAAATATTAGTTCACTTAATAAATTTTGTTAAAGTAGTTTTCTTATAGCAAATAGCTATTGCACACAACTTCATTTATGGAGTCTTTAATTTTATACAATAATATATTTAGTATTAAGTTGTGGATTGATCAATTTTTTTGTTGTTTGAGTGGCATACTTGATTTGACAGTTAAATTAATACTTTGTGCAGCTTTTATAAATTCACTAGAAAAAGAAAAGAAAATGTGTGAGATATCTATTATCTAATGTCAACCACAATTGGAATTTCACAATCAACACCACTTGTTATATATTACACATGAACTGAAAATCACTGTTTATATTTGATTCAATTCAATTATGTCAAACATGCACACTCAGACACCATAAATACACAAACTGCTGCTAAACTATATAAAATACACTCATTTGTAAAAACGTATAGATACCTTTTAAACTAAATCTTCTGCTTAAACTAGATATTTACTGAATGTTTTGGCGTTAATTAAATTAATGGGTTCCAAAAGTGGTATACTTGTGCACCACCTATTACAAAATGGTTTTACTAACACAGAAACCTTTGAGGGAGTGTGCATAACTCACCAAAGTTTCATCACAATAAGATGAATGATATAGGAATACATACATTTGTTGTGATTTTTTTCTCATATCATCCAGCTAATCAGATAATGCCAGGTTTGCTTTTCCCACTAGGTGGTTCACCTTAGTGGATGAGTTATCATAGTAAAATGATAACTATTGTTGGGAGCAGTTCTAGTGTAATACTAGATGTCTATTGAGATTTTATCCTGTCAATATTTGATCCAATGGATTGTTAATGGTTTCATTGGGGATAATCCCCAACAATGTTTTACTATATGGTTCAATTGTCGATTGTATTATTGACAATTTATTTATATTAGTTAATAAGTTTTCTCACCAATCAACTCAGGGAATTTATTAGTTGCTGAAGCATTGACAACGCTTCCGGTAGCAACTTGTGAGTTAACCTACTTAGAGTAATTTGCTGATTTCATAATTATAGATGGCAAAGCCTGATGAAGGAGGGAAATTCCTCATGAGGTCATGACTTTGAGGGTTATCCATCAGCAATAGTGACTGTCTCCCCATGGGGGTGTCAACATTAAAGTTGGCACTGGATTCCTTATGAATTCCCTTGACTGTAGAAAATAAAGTAGATAGTAAAAGCGTAAGTATATTGACATTTATACATTTATATTATTTGTTGTTCTTGGGATAAGAGCTGAAGGATAGGATATCCTTAAGTTAAAATATTGTTAGTTAAGTGATCTGCATCTCTGTGTTAAGAGTTTGAAGGGAAAGGATCCCTTTGTTGTTGTTCAGAGTTAGTATGCTGGTTGTGTGAAAACTCACTAGGGCAATAGTCTCCAAGCTATTGCCACCTTTAATTATATCTATACCTGGTTCACCTCATATTGAACCTGTTTAGTAAACTTGAGGGCTTAAGCAAGAAGTCCAAAAAGTTTACAACTTTACAAACAAGGAAACAAGGAAACAATTATATATATATAAAGGGAGGATACCCCAGTGGTAGAATATGGACCCTCTACCGCTACCTCCCCGAGTTCGATCCCGGTAGTGAACTTTGGGTAGGGGACGATTGACTGTGTTGGCGTTGCGCACCAATGCCCCGAACCGAGATAGCAAATAGCAAAGGCGGTCCATGGAGTTCCTGCCTATCATACGCCGCGCATGGAGGTTTTCCGGGTTTTATCCTCCTTTCCCATTTTCTTCACTTCCCCTCATCGGTGCGGTATCATCCCCAGGTCGGCCCACCTCGAATAAAAATTTAAAAAATTTAAAAATTCAGTTATATATATATATAATATCAAGGTTATAATCTGTTTTGAAATGTTCAAGGTTTTTAACCATCTATTCCAGATAATATATCTTTATAAAGGTATTTTGAATATAATTTTCAAAAAACTTAAACTTTTGCAGTTTCGTTTATACATTGGATTTTTAAAACATTCTCCACTCGCTGTGGT
The DNA here is from genome assembly GCA_022478985.1 of Massospora cicadina. Lineage (NCBI taxonomy): Eukaryota > Fungi > Entomophthoromycota > Entomophthoromycetes > Entomophthorales > Entomophthoraceae > Massospora > Massospora cicadina. The sequence continues at coordinate 178,912 of JAKSZP010000134.1, forward strand.
GTCTGTCCAGGTAGAATCTTGAGATTGATTTTAACTACTTTTTCAGACTAGCTAGAGCTCAAAATTATTGGCATACTTATGTATCTCCAATGACAATGCAATAATTCATTGAAAATTTTAAAACGTTTTGTTCGATTATAAGCTTTTTTAACTCTATCTGTTAAGAAATAGATTCAGCATTCATTCAACCAGTGTTATTTTGATTTAGATTATCAGCTTTTTGATCGCAAAAGAACATAAACTACTCCCAGAGTATGAAGATTTTATATACTTTAGTGCAGGTATATAAAACGATATAAAACTACTTGAGATTAGTATATAATTTATCGTTTTATGATATAAAAAATAAAAAAATCGGTTTTATTATTATAAAAGAAGGTCGGCGTCACCCGGCGGTAGTGCAATACCAGGGACACCAGTGAGACCAAGCCGAGCAAGCCCGGTGGTTGGTCCCGAGTTCCAAAGATAAGATTAATAACGATTGAAGTCGATAGACTTCATTCCAGTTATTAAACTGAAAAGAACAGATACTACACTTGATCTTAGCCAATAGGCTTGAGAGGATTGTGCTATTCTTGAACAAAGTGCTTAGTATATATTGAACTGGTAAATATGTAAATAATAAATATTTGTGGTAGTTTTAAGATAAAATAGTATTTGAAAAGATCAAGTGTTGGTAACTTCTGCCACTTGGTTTATTCGTCACTTCTTTTTTAGGCTAATCGATCTACTAAATAGAAAACTGGATCGCTATGATTTCACAATACCTATTGGGATCATCTATTACTTATTTTAACTTATCCACATAAAACGGGTGAATTTAAGCTCCCATTACTTCATTCTTCAATGTGTACTTGAAATGGGTAGTAGAGATATACGAATATCTAATTAACTGATTTACAGGTAAAGAAAAAACTAGAATCTAAAAAATTATAAGGATTAAAACAGTGTCAATAACAGGTTGTTAGAAGATATAGTTTAACCTCGTAATTTATCATACTAAAGCTAATAGCTTATTGAAACGTAGCGAGCCGTAGCGGGCAATTGCAACTTTGTACGTGTATCTACTTAACAAAACACATTCACTGACGTACTGATTAACTTCTGACATCTGAAACCTTTGAGTCTGATACGTTTAATCTATTTGGGTGAGTGGGTGAGAATTGGCGAATACAATCTAATAATTCACCAAATTGCTCACCTGAAACTCAACAAAAATCAGTATTAAAGTTTAAGTAGATTAAGTAGTTATATAATCAGTTCACCAGCCATGAGGGCAACAGCGAAGCTGTTAGTCCGAGTGGCTTGAGAGTAGTGCTGGCACAGCCTATAGGCTACAATGTGAGCTTATCATTTGATAAACTAAATACCGTAGCAAAGCACGGATATCTGGATGTTAGGTTTATATATTTTAAAAACCTGCCTAATTTGGTTCACCTATCAATAAAATACTTTTGGCAAGTTAAGTAGAAGTTGATTTAGTAGTTTGGAAGATATGTCACAAATCGATGATAAGTATAATGAGATGTTTCGGGTAGCAGTTTGGTGTTATTTGATTGATTCGATAGGTTTTTTTTGGCCGAGTGGTTGATGGCTTTTGTTCGAATCGATAGGACAGTTTAACTTTGAGGGGTAATTAGTTGGTTGTTTTGATAATTTCAGTTGGGTTTGTTAAA